>PVIA01012265.1:0-38876 GCA_004024845.1 Tonatia bakeri
TATGATCTCACCTTTAACAAGAATCTAATCAACAAAACAAACGAATAAGCAAAATACAACCAAAGACACTGAAATTGAGAACAGGCTGACAGTGACCAGAGGGAAGAGGGGATGGGTTTGCAGGAACAAGTATAAAGGACACATGGACAGTAACAAGGGGGGATGGAAACGGGAGGGAGGTGGGTAGGGATGGGGGGGTGGGCTGGGCTGAGGGTAAAAAGCAGAGAACTGTACTTGAACAACAATTAAAATAAAAATTAAAACTTAACGATTCTTCAAAAGACTGATTACTGCAAACATGGATATTGAATGATCTAACAAAACATGTCTTTATAATATATTTCTTGAGTGGACTTTCTGAGTTGTACTTGGATTTGAATCTCAGTTCTACTATTTGTGGGCTGTGTCACTTTAGACAAGTAACCCATGTCTTTTAGCTTCCTTGTCATGGAGTTGGTATAAGGGTTAACCAAAATAATAAACTGAAGTGATTACTACCTGCCTGGCATGTGAAAGCACTTAGTATATGGGAGCTAGTTTTTACTTCAGTGATCACAGTTTCACAGATTCGCCTTTTCAAGTATCGGAATTTTATTGCTTTTCTAAGGCTTTGCAGAACTGATTTTTTAAATGTTCCTTTTTTGAGGTGATTACTTACTATATATAGATAGGAAGAAGTTATTTTGGACTAGGGCTTGTTGGCCTCCTCTTAGTTTGTTAACAGACTGCATCTTGATTAAAGTGATTATTAACCAAACTTTTAAAAAAATAATTTTTGTTTCTCTTTGTTTCAATAGACTTTAACAAAGGTTTCCGAGGCACTGCTCGATGGCAGCTTTGGGAGCTGTGATTCCCAGTATGAAGAATACAGGATGGCCTGCCATAACCTGCTTCCTTTCACGTCTGCTTTTCTGCCCGCCGTGAATGAACTCAGCAGTCACAGTGTGGCCCTGAACAACACGGCCAACTATGCTGTCTTGGTCAATGAAATTTGAAATCCCATAGAAAATTGACTTCTGTAGATTCAAAGCTGACTTGATATCAGAGTTTCTTCTCCAGAATGTATATAGATATGAAATGAAATAATTGGAATTTTTCAACAGAGTATTCTGTAAGCTTATTTTATTCTTTATCTGACTCTGCCAGTATACGTAAACATCTGTTAAAATTACCTGTTTATACTTGTACAGGCTTCTTAAACTTTAGAATTATCAGCATTGTGATGGGTGCTGTCACTTCTACATCATAAATGTGACAATTTCTTGTATATAAAGACTTACTCTGGGGTTTTGTTTTTTTATTATTCTGGTTTTAGAATCTATGTTTCAATCCCTTATTGGTTTGTTTTATTATTGTTTATTTACTTCCTTTTTAATTAAAGTACATCTGTTTTAAAGTGTTAAATATATGTAAAAAACAATATGGAACTCCTTTTGGCAGATATTGAGGTTTATTTTAAAATTTAGTTTGCTGTTTTTGTCTACCTTAATTTTTCCTGATTTCTCATTTTCTTTTTAATATTCATAAAAATGATAATTTCTATTGATTTTAGAATGTGGGTATTGGTTTGCCTTTTAATCACTGAAATTCACTGGTAAATTTGTATCTCCAGATTAGTCTCTTTTTTTTTCCTAGATTAGTTTTAAAGACCCATAGGCAAGAATTATGCTATCTTGGCTAAATTGCCTTGCGTGTTAATAAATAGTTTATATCTGAGTGGTATATCAAGGGAGCATAACTAGGCAGAATACAAACTATAATGAAGCATTCTTACTCTTAAAAGTCATACATTGACTATTAAATATGTTTTTATATCAACAGAATGGGAATTTAAACTCTTACTGGTTTAATTAAAACATAATGGGCAATTTTCGGGGGAGGGATAGCGTTTTCTATCTTGTATAGAAAACAGTAATGGCATCATTCAATATGCTTCTTTCAGAACTGTGTAAATATGTGTAATATTAATGCTTTAAGGCAAATATAAATTCAAAAAGATTTTATTTAGAAAAACAGTTCTAATTGAAATGATTTTCTTTCACTCGAAGGTATTTTAGATTCATAATTGTTGAGAAAAACACTCACTGTAAAACAATGTCAACCTATATAATGCTGTAATAAATTATTTTGTACACACTTGCTTATTTGTATTTGGGTTATTGCTGCACACTATCAAAATATTGTGCAAAATGTTTTTTTTTTTGAGGGAGTAAAAACTTTTAATCATTTTAATTTTTACCAGTTTATTTAAAAAATCACCTACCAATATATTCTGGTGCTACAGCAGCTTGTTATCCTTTTACTGTTTTAGTAATTTTAGGAGTAGACAGTCTTTGTCACTAAATATGTAATTTGTCATGTTGCTTTCAGCAAGATGCCATTTGCATAAAAGATGGCAGTTCATCGTTAATGTGAAATTGTGCTTTCAGCTGTAGTATTTTATTTTTTCTAATTTATTTTTTATTGTATTTTTTCCATTACCATTTGTCCCCCTTATACTCCCTTCCTTGCCCCGACCCCTGCAGTCACCACACTGTTGTCCATGTTCATGAACCCTTTTCCTTGTTTGATCCCTCTACCTCCTTACCCCCCTTACCCCGCCCCACCCTCAGAGCTATCAGCCTGCTCTCTTTAGACTGTCTCTGCGTAGCTTATTAGTTCAATTTGTTCCTTAGATTTTACATATGAATGAAATCATGGTATTTGTCTTTCTCCAACAGGCATTTTTCACGTAGCATAATGTTGCAAAGGGTGGAATTTTCTTTTTTTTTTTTTATAGCTGAGTAGAATTCCATGGTGTAAACATCCCATAGTTGTTTTATCCACTCATCTATGAGGAAGGGGAACACTTTTGCACTGTTGGTGGGAATGCAGATTAGTGCAGCCGCTACAGAAATAAACTATTTGTGAGAATTTATCCAAAGAAACCCGAAACAATTTAGAAGAATTCATTCTATGAATGAACGTCCTATGTTTGTTGCAGGGTTATTTGCAATCGCCAGGATATGGAATCAGGTATAGTATTTTTAAAAGTATTCCATTGGGATCATTAAGTTTCTGAGAGTTATAGGCAGATACAATTGAGATGTGAGAAGTTTGGTTCACTGTAAGGAAGAAGGCCGATAATTGGTGGCATGGATTGGTGAAATCCAGTAGTGTCAGTCAGTGTATAGAGGTTGTGTTTATTTTTCTCCCTACATCTAGAATAAATCTGGGATATGGTCAGGAATCTTTTTTAGATACGGGAGGAGGGTTGTATCATGTCCTTTTACTCTCTACTTCTACCCTATCCCTGACTTCGGCAGAGGCCCTTTTAGTTTTGTAAAGCTAAAGAATAAAGAAGCTGAAAGGGGAGGTATCTCAAAATCAAGTACTTAAAAAGAACAGAGACAGAATCATGGATATGGAGAGCGTTTTGATGGTTGCCAGACGCAAGGTGGGTGTGGGGGAATTGGTGAAGAGGTGAGGGTGTTAAGTACAAATAGGCAGTTACAGAACAGCTGTGGGGATGTAATGTATGGTATAGGAAATGGAGTAGTCAAAGAACTTACACCCATGACACGATGTCATGAACAATGATGTGGGGATTGCCTGAGGGAGTGGAGGGTGCTGGGTGAAGGGGGACAAAGGGAGAAAAATAGAAACAACTGTAACAGCATAATAAATGGAATTTTTTTTTTAATTGAGTACTTAAAAGAAGTCTCAAGAGCAAAAAGGCCTTTGTCCTGCCAAGTTTATCAGAACATAGGAAACAAAACACCAAGATTCAAGGCATATTGTGAAAGTTTAAGAATTTGGCTTCAGATTTTTGTGATTTTTCTTGAGTTATGAATTTAATGGGCAAAGCCTACAGAATAGAAAACCATAATTCAATCTATTTATTGATCCCTATTTTGTTTCAGACTTCGAGGTATGATGTATACAGTAGTGAACAAAACTAAGAACTTATTCTATTCTAGTGGGGGGAGAGAAAATATGAGTGTTAGTTACTGTATAGAGAACTTAAGCACAGTATGAATATAGAGTAGTGTTGGTTATAGTGAAATTTTAAAATTTCAAATAAAAGTTTACAGGTAAGACTTTTCTGAAAGGAATGAATTGACATAAGATTTTTCAGAAGCATTATTGAATATAAGTATCAAAGAAAAAAGATTAAAATTTTCAGCCAAATTAGCATTGGAAGATCACGACATTTAAAAATATTTTTAAGTATACAAACCTCAGAAGATTGACCTTACAAGGGTCCTCAAGAAAATACTTAAGATACTTACCTGGCAGGGTAGGGACCATGATTACAAAGGTGATTTTCCCAAGGCAAGGCTTGTCCATTGTACTGTGGATGTGCTGACCCCTGCGATTTCCCCAAATGTGGAAAACTGGAATGCATAGTCGGTGGTAGTGGGGGACTGTCATGCTCTCCCCTGTTAAGAAAGAAAATACTTTGAGACAGCGATTTTCAACTTTTTTCATCTCAGGATGCACACAAATTAATTACTAAAATTCTGCCGCACACCAAAAAATGAATTTATTGCCAATCTGACAAAAAATAAGTATAATTTTTAAAACAATTCATTGGGGTGACATTGGTTAATAGGGTCATAGAAGTTTCAAGTGTACATTTCTGTGATACGTGGTCTGTATATCACATTGTGTGCCCACCCCTCAAAGTCAAATCGTCATTCCTCACCATATATTTGGCCCCCTTTACCCTTTACTATTCCTCAACCCTCTCTCTCTGGTAACCACCATACTGTTTTCTGTTTCTATGAGTTTCAGTTTTATACCCCTCATGAGTAAAATTATATGATTCTTAGCTTTTTCTGACTGACTTAGCATAATCTCTCTTTTTTCAATCCTCACCCAAGGATAATACATTCTTTCACTTTGGGGGGCAGGGAGAGGGAGGGGGAGAGAGAGAGAGACACTGATGTGTGAGAGAAACGAATCAGTTACCTGCTGTACATACCCCGATCAGGGTCTGAACTTGCAACCTACATACATGCCCTGACTGGGAATTGAACTTGCAATATTTCTGTGCATGGGATGATGCTCCATTTAACTGGGCCACACCCGCCAGGGCAGCATAATATTCTAAGTCCATTCATGTTGTTGCAAATAGCAGTATTTCATCTTATGGCTGAGTAGTATTCCATAGTATATATGTACCATATCATCTTTATCCAATTTCTATTGAAGGACACTTTTGTTGTCTCCATGTAGGGGTGTGTAAATCTGCAAATAAATGTTTCTGAGTTTTTCTGGTATATACCCAATATGGTAACTCTATTTTTAGTTTTTTAAGGAACCGCCATACTGTTTTTCATAGTAGCTGTACCAGTTTACATTCTCACCAGAGGTGAATGAGGGTTCCTTTTTCTCCACAATTTTTCCAACACTTGTTATTACCTGTCTTGCTGATAATAGCCATTTTAACAGGTGTGAGATGATATACTTTTGTTTTGCTTTTCCCTGATAGCTAGTGAAGTTGAACATCTTTTCATATACCTGTTGGCTGTTTATCCTCTTTGGAGAGGTTTCTGTTCAGGTCCACTACCCATTTTTTATGTTAGATTGTTTGATGTTGAGTTATATGAGTTCTTTATACATTTTGGTTATTAACTCCTTGTTAGAGCTGTTGTTTACATATCATCTCCCATTCGGTTGGTTGCCTTTTTGTTTTGTTGTTAGCCATTTCTTTTGCTGTGCGGAAGCTTTTGGGTTCGATGTAGTCCCAGTCATTTAGTTTTGCCTTTACTTCCCTTGCATTTGGGGTCAAATTCATAAAATGTCCTCTACAACAGAAGTCTGCAAGTTCAGTACCTGTGTTCCCTTCTTTGTACTTTATTGTTTCAGATCTTATATTTAGGTCTTTGATCCATTTTGAATTGATTTTTGTACATGGAGACAAACTAATCTAGTTTTCATTCCTTTGCATGTGACCGTCCAATTCTCCCAGCACCATTTATGGAAGAGGCTTTCTTTTCTCCATTGTGTATTTTTGGCTCCTTTGTCAAAAATTATTTGCCCATATACATGTGCTTTTATTTCTGGGTTCTCAGTTCTGTTCCATTGGTCTGTGTGCCTGATCTACCAACACTATGCTGTTTTGATATAGCTTTGTAGGGTAATTTGAAGTCAGGTAGTATGATACCTATGCCTTCATTCTTTTTTTTCTCGGGGTTGCTTTGGCTCTTTTGGGTCTTTTGTGGTTCCATACAAATTTGACAATTTTTTTGTTCAGTTTCTTTAAAGAATGACATTGGGATTTTGATGGCAGTTGCATTATACTTCTAAATTGTTTTGGGTAATGATGGCCTTCTTAACTATGTTGATTCTTCCAATCCATAAACATGGAATATCTTTCCATTTCATTGTGTCTTTTTCAAGCTCTTTAATAATGGTTTGTAGGTTTTCAGTATATAGATCCTTCACATCCTTTAAGTTTATTCCTAGGTATTTTATTCTCTTGGATGCAATTGCAAAAGGAATTTTTTTCATTTATTTTCCTGAAGTTTCACTGTTAGTATATATTGGGTTGGCCATTTTGGCCATTTTATTTTTTTCCATAAAATAAAAGACACATTATTCATTTTCACTAATAACTTTATTAATTTGGATATTTTGAACATGTCAGCTATCTCCTGCTATTGGCTTCTAGTGAGTAGAGGTCAGGGTTACTGCTTAACATCTTCCAATGCATAAGACAGCCCCATAGCAAAGAATTATGTGGCAAAAATGTCAATAGTACCAAGAAACTTTGCAAACCACTTTTGACATGTTCGATCAGTCACAGCAACTTCTCCATTAGTCAATTTTTGCATTTCAGTTGCATCTTTACCTTTCTTGAAGTAATAAAGCATAATATGCCAAAAATGTTGCATATTTTCTTCCACCTTCAATATTAAAATGGCTGTACAAAATTTCATCAATTTTAATAAGTTTTTTAAAAAATGCATGCAGACATGGCAGCTGTCACAGTATGGTCTAACAAAATTGTTTTAAATGAAGTTAAAGACAACTAAACACTAGTAGAGCCATCATACAGAAAAAAATAAAAGAACTTTTCGGCCAACCCAATAGAAAACAATGGATTTTAGTACACTGATTTTGTATCCTGCAACTTTGCTGTATTTATTTTTTTTTCTAACAGTTTTTGGGTGGAGTCTGTAGGGCTTTCTATATACAGAATCATGTCATCTGCAAAAAATGACACTTTTACTTCTTCCTTCCCAACTTGAATGTTTTTTATTTCTTTCTCTTGCCTGATTGCTCTGGCTAGAACTTCCAGGGCTAGGTTAAATAAGAGTGGTAGGCGTGGGCCTCCTTGTCTTGTTTCTGATTTCAGAGGAAATGCTTTCAGTTTTTCACCATTGAGTGTGATCATAGCTGAGGATTTGTTGTACATGGCCTTTGTTATGTTAAGGTACTTTCCTTCTTTCCTATTTTATTGAGTGTTTTAATCAAAAAGGGATGTATCTTATCAAATGCTTTTTTGCATCTGTTGATAAGATCATATGATATTTATCTTTCTTCTTCTAATGTGGTGTATTACATTGATCAATTTGTGTATGTTGAACTATCCTTGTGCCCCTGGAATGAACCCCACTGATTGCGATGTGTTATTTTTTTTAAATGTATTGTTGTATTTGATTTGCCAACATTTTGTTTGGGAATTTTACATCTGTATTCATCAGAGATAATTGGTTCATAGTTTTCTTTTTTAGTGTCATCCTAGCCAGGTTTTGGTACCAGGGTTATATTGGCCTCATAAAATGTGTTAGGGAGTATTGCCTCTTCTTCAGTTTTTTTGGAAAAGTTTGAGAAGGATAGGCATCAAATTTTCATTGAATGTTTGGTGAAATTCCCTAGTGAAGCCATCTGGTCCTGGACTTTTACTGTTTGGGAGGTTTTGATGGTTTCAATTTCCTCACTGTTTATCAATCTATTTAGGTTTTCCATTTCTTCATGATTCAGTCTAGGAAGGTTATATATTTCTAGGAACTTATTCATTTTCCCCATTATTGAATTTGATGGCGTATAGGCACTCATAATATTCTAGTGTGATCCTTTGCATCTGTGTGACATCTGTGGTAACTTCTCTTTCATTCCTGATTTTGTTTACACTAGTCTTTTTTCCCCTTAGTATAGCCAGAGGTTTGTCAATTCTATTAATTTTTTCCCAAAGAACCAGTTCTTTGTTGTATTAATCTTTTTATATAGTCTTTTTCTCTATTTTGTTCAATTCTGCTCTGATTTTTATTATTTCCTTTCATCTGCTAACTTTGGGTTGTTTTTGTTCTTCTTTATCTAATTCTTTAAGATGTAATATTAGGTTGTTTACTGAAATAGGCCTGCAATGATATAAACGTCCTTCTTGTTACTGCTTTTGCTGCATGCTAGAAGTTTTCGTATGTCGTATAGTTATTCTCATTTGTCTATGTATATCTTTTGACCTCACCTTTTATTTCTTCTTTGACCAAGTCATTTTTTAGTAGTGTGTTGCTTGATCTCCACATATTCATGTGTGTGTGTTTTTTATTTTTGTTTTTTTGCATTTGATTTCTAATTTCAAAGCATTGTGGTCTGAGAATATGCTTGGTATAATTTCAGTCTTTTTGAATTTGTTGAGGCTAGTTTAGTGACTCAAACTGCCTATTCTAGAGAATGTTCCTTGTGTACTGGGATAAGAATGTATAATCCGATGTTTTAGGATGAAAGGCTCTGTAAAGTCAATTATGTCCATTTGGTCTAAGTGTCATTTAAGGCTGCTATTTCTTTTTTTTTTAAGTAGATTCTTTTTTTTTTAAAGATTTATTTATTTATTTTTAGAGAGGGAAGGGAGGGAGAAAGAGAGAGAGAGAGAAACATCAATGTGCAGTTGCTGTGGGCCATAGCCTGCAACCCAGGCATGTGCCCTGACTGGGAATCAAACCTGCGATGCTTTGGTTCACAGCCCATGCTCAATCTACTGAGCTATGCCCAAGGCTGCTATTTCTTGATTTCTGTTTTGATGATCTGTCTAGACTTGTCAAGACAGTCTCTTGATTAGGAGTACTCCAGTACTCCAGTACTTCTAATGGAGTATTAAGGTTCCCAGCTATGATTGTGTTCTTGTCTGTTTCTCCCTGTATTACTGTTCATTGTTGCTTTATATATTTCAGCGCTCCCTGATTGTGTGTGTGTGTGTGTGTGTGTGTGTGTGTGTGTGTATATATAAAATAAAGAAGTCTTATGTCTTCTTGATGCAGTGTCCCCTTTATCATCCTAAAATGTCAATTTTTGTATCTAGTTACCTTTGCTACCTTGAAATCTATTTTGTCAGATATAAGTATGGCTACTTACATCTGACAAAATATCATGATTTTCTGTGTATTTTGTTTGCTGGGAGAATCATTTTCCACCCTTTCACTTTGAATCTATCTTTGTCTTTGCAGCTTAGATGTGTTTCCTGAAGGCAGGACATGTTTAGGTTTTGTTTTTTGATCCAGTGTCCTACTATCTGCCTGTTTATTGGTGAGTTCAGTCCATTTACATTTAGGGTAATTATTGATGTGTGAGGATTTCATATAGCCATATTAGCTTTGGTTTTCTGATAGATCTGTGCCTTTATTAATTCTTTTCCTTTGTGTTTCTGTCTATTGTTTTTGTTTGATGGTATTTCATACATCATTCCTCTGTTTCCTCCTTTCCTATGCTGTGTGTCTCAGTTTGTGTGTGTGTGTGTGAGATCACCATTAGATTTATGAAAAAGAAAGTTTCATATATACACTAGTGCTTTTTTTTTTAATGCATCTGATCTCTATCCTCCCTCCCTCCGTAGATGTTTTCTCCCTCCCCTATTACGTTTTTGTTGTCACAAATTATTCATGTTTTCACTGTAAGTTTGCTGGCCATCTTATTCATAGATTGTGGCCTTTTGTTCTTTGTTTCAGGTAGAATCACCTGCTGGAGTATTTTTTGCAATAGAAGTCTTCTGGTGATGATTTCCCCAGCTCCTGTATGTCTGAAAAAGTTTTCATTTCTGCTTCATATTTACAGGATTACTTTGCTGGGTATTATTCTTCTCTGGTAATTTCTCTCTTTCAGTAGTTTGAATACTTGGTTCCATTCTCTTCTGGCTTGTAGAGTTTCTGCCAAGCAGTCCGATGATAACCTAATGGGCTTTCTTTTATAGGCCACTTTCCTTTTTTCCCTGGTTGCCTTGAGAATTTTTTTTTGTCATTAATTTTTTACAGTTTTAATGCAATGTGCCTTGGAGAAGCTCTCTTTGGATTGAGGGAATTAGGTGTTACATTTGGTTCTTGGATTTGAGGATCTAGTTCTTTCTCTAGGTTTGAGAAGTTCTCATCAATTATTTGAACAGACTCTCTGATTCCTTCTCCCTCTCTTCTCGTATTGGTATGCCTATTATTTGTATATTGCACGTACGGAGTCAGATAATTCTCGTAGAACTCTTTTATTTTTTTCAGTGCTCAGGTCTCCTTTTCCCTCTTCATGATGTCCCTGTTTCTATCTTCGATATCACTGATCCATTTCTCCATTGGGTTTGCTCTGCTTTCTGTGCTTGCTAGTTCATCCCTGATCTCTTTTTACTGAATTCTTTTTTTTTTAAAGATTTATTTATTTATTTTTAGAGAGGGAAGGGAGGGGGAGAGAGAGAAAGAGAAACATCAGTGTGCGGTTGCTGGGGGACATGGCCTGCAACCTAGGCATGTGCCCTGACTGGGAATTGAACCTGTGATGCCTGGTTCGCAGCTGGCGCTCAATCCACTGAGCTACACCAGCCAGGGCCTGAATTCTTCATCTTTAGAATTTCTGTTTGTTTTTTCTAAAGCTTCAGTTTCCTTGGTGAAGTACTTGTTCTGTTCATTGTTTTCTGAACTCGCTAAATTTCCTGTCTGTGTTTTCTCACATCTCATGGAGTATTTTCAGAACTGCAGTCTTGAATTCTCTGCTATTTATGTCCCATATTTCCATGTCCTTGTTTTCAGGAGATTTAAATTTTTTTTTTGATCTGCCTTATTACCTTGGTTATTCAGGTATTTGATGGATACCTTCTCTGATTAGGCATCAATATGTGAGTGGCACTTCTCTAGCAGATTGATACAAACAGGTCTTTCTAATCTTTTCCAATAGGTGATGCTGAATCACAAGGCTGTTTTTTTTTTCTCTTTGTGAAATGCCAATGTTGATTCACTATCTTTGGCTGCCATCAGTGTAGCTGTGATGTGTAGGTGCTGGGAGGGCTGGGGGAACCTGCCGGCTTCTTTATTGTTTCCTCGTTCCCTCCAGTATTGGTGACCTCAGTCCTCTGTGGCATCCCCTCTACACCCTTACCCCTTTGCTCAAGGAGAAATATAATTCAGTAGTGCTCGTTCTCAGATTAGCAGATGATGTGCCCTGCAACCCAACACCATGGCGAAGGGAGGTATTCCTGGGGAGGTTAAGGGGTGGCTAATGGCTTTGTTTCTCTGAAATACTGACTGCCCACTTCTGTGCTCTGTGTCCTTGCCCAGGTCTCTAGGGTCAGCTGCGGCTTGTACTGCTCACTCCTGCAGCAGTGCCTGCTGAGTCTCTCTGCTCCTCCTGACTGAAGGGTGTGTCAGCCACAACCAGACTCCTCCCCTTTTTTTTTCACCTCCCCCTTTGCTCTGCTTACCCACCTTTAGCTGTTTCATGCGCAGATTTCTCAGGTGTGTTTGTGTGTTGAGCAGGGAATCCTTTGTTGAGTTATAGCTGTTCAAATTGTTGAAACTTTAACAGGAGAGACCTTGGGTATTCCTCATGCTGCCATTCCTCTGATGTCACTCCTCAGGACATCATGTCCTTGAGTAAGACAAAAATGTATCCTTTTGCAGCATCTAGAGGTCCCAAATTCTCTGGTCTCCCTTCTGCAATCTTTAAAAGCAACAGTATAGCCTTTTCAAATCTCCCACTGACTCTGACCCTAGGTATAAGTTTGATTCATTTACACCAGATGGCTGTTGTTGTGTTGGCTGTTGTCATTTTTTAATTTGACAGTCTAAGGGAAAGAAGTCAGTGCCCCTGACTAAATAGTCAGGTATTGCATGTTTTAAAAATTTTTGTGGCACACTGGTTAAAAATTGCTGTTTGCTCCTAAAGAATTGTGGGGGGCTCTGCCCACAGGGTGTCCCCAGCCACCACAGATGGGAATAAGTCTACCAAGACTGATCTGCTTGGGGAGGAAAGGTGGTCAGTCTCTCAAAGGAGAAGGGCCAAGAGCCTTTTCCTCAATGGGCTCTTACTGGGTTCATTTTGCACAGGAATACAGGTAAAGCTCATTAATCATTGTCAGGCAGTAAGGGTCAAACAATAGATAACAACTCCGAGGGCCTATCTGAGTCAGGGTCAGATAGCTAAAGATCTATAAAACTTTGAGGAACAAACTCACTTCTTGCTTGGACACTTATTTAATTGAGAGCATTCTTAGCAAAGCAGGTTTTGCAGGATTTTACATATTCTTTCTTAGGCCTGATTGCCCTAGGGAACCCACCCTTTCCAGCACAGGGCGGTACCCACCACCAGCATTGTCTCAGTCTTAAATCCAGCAGGGGATGTAAGGCAGCCCAGAGATTAGGAGACTTCTCGCAGACAGAATGAGGACTCAGGTTATGTCAAAGCCAAGGGGTGAGGGTCCACCATCCCCTTTTGCTGTAGCCCCCCAAGTCCTTTCCTGGGGGCCCCCTGTGATCATGCCTGTCTTAAGTCATCCCTCCTTTGAGGAATCTTACCCATCATTGGCTAACTGATCATGCATTGGGGGCCAGGCAGGGTAAAGTAAAAGGAACAGAAGTGGTGCCCCTGCCAGGCAGGTAAGCTTTGTCTCCTTAGTGGATTATGGTCCAAAGTTCACTCACTGAGCCTTAGCCATGGGGGGAAGCGGAGTGGTTACAGCTTCTGAAACCAGGCAGGGCAGTTCCCAACAAAGAAGAACAAAAGTAAGTCCTTTCTTGAGGGTTAATACCTTCCTTTGAGGGGTATTCTGGTATTTCAAAGGTGTGTTAACCTAGCTGGCTTAAAACTTTTCACTAAAGTTACAGGCCTGGGACATGACTACCTGTGATAACCTGCCCAGCTAGGAACTTATGATCAGATCACCCTGCAAGGTTACTCTCCATAGAACCCCTTTTTCACCCACAGATTGGAGTTGGAGATATAGACTGTGACATAAGAAAGAACTAAAATGCTTCTCTAGTTAAGAGGAAGTTACAGTGATTGAAAAGATTAAGAAATTGAATAAATGTTACTATGATTATAAAAACTACCATAAGAAAGAAAATGTAAGACAAATGAAACATGAACTCAGTTTATCTAAGAGAAAGCAGAAAGGAGAAACAAATATTACAGTGAATGGAAAATAAGATGGCAGAAATTCTGATATAACACTGATTACCAAAAAATGTAAATGAACTAAGTTAACAAAAGACTCAGATTTTTGAGAACCATGTGGCTTTTAGCAGAGTAGAGGGCTCCCGCAGCCCTGTGAGAGAGAACCACGTGGTTTTGGCTGAGTGGGGACTCCCATGGTCCTGGGGGAGAGAGGACCACATGGCTGGAGCAGTGGAGAGAGGACCACGCACCTTTGCCAGAGTGGAGACGCCCGCAGCAGTAGTAGGGGGAACCACCACCCACCAGGCTTTAACAGAGATTCCGCCGACACTGCTGATGGTGCTGGGAACTGAGGGAGGCCTGCCAGCTGAGCACGGATTACTGGGAATAACAAGACACTCCTGAGCCCGGACTTCTATTTCCTTTCCTGAGATACGGTACCCCAGACTGGGAAAAGGGGGAAGGAAGGATTGTGTGTGTTTGTGGGTGTTTTAAGGGACTTTGGGATTTTGATAAGACATTAGGTTACTACTTTAAGTTTGTATAGCACTAAATAAACGTTTCCTTTCCTTTTCACGGAAAAAAAAAGACTCAGATTTTTGGATTGTATTAAAGATTATACAAGAAACTCACTTAACCAGGCTGGCGTAGCTCAGTGGATTGAGCGCGGGCTGCGAACCAGGCATCGCAGGTTCAATTCCCAGTCAGGGCACATGCCTAGGTTGCAGGCCATGTCCCCCAGCAACTGCACATTGATGTTTCTCTCTCTCTCTCTCTCCCCCTCCCTTCCCTCTCTAAAAATAAATAAAATCTTTAAAAAAAAATCCAGCTTCTAATATTAAAAAAAAAAAAAGAAACTCACTTAAGAACAGGAAACTTGAAATAAAAAAATATAAATAGATACAACAGGCTAATATGAACGAGAATAAAGATGAAGAAGCAGTCCAAATAGAACAGAATTTAATGCAAAATACGACAGATATTACTGCACATTGTTTAAAAAAACACAAATGTTAACAGTAAAAATTATATGGTAAATTAACAGTAAAAGTTTGTAATTATGTGGTGATGGGTGTTAATTAGCATTGTTGTGGTATTTTGTAATATATAATGTATCAAATCCTGTTATACATGTGAACCTAATGTTATATATCAATTATATCAAAAAGTACAAAAAATAACATCTATTTCCGCTTATGTGCACTTAACATAGCTTTAAAGTATATCAAGCAAAAACTGGCAACTAAAAAAATGGAAATATCAACAATTGTACTTGGAGATTTTAAAACACCTCTCTCCCCCTCAAAAAAGATGAAAAATTAAGCAGGAGAAACTTTAAATTTTTATTATTTTTCAGTTATAGTTGATATACAATATTATATAGTCATTAGACATTCATATAACGTCATGATCACCTGAATAAGTCCAGCACCCATCTGATACCATACATAGTTATTACAATATTATTGACTATATCGCTGTGCTTTACATCCCTGTGACTGTTTTTTATAACTGGCAATCAATTTGCACATCTTCCCCCTTTTTACCCATCTCTCCAACCCACCTTCCATCTGGCAACAATCAAAAAGTTCTTGGTATCTATGAGATTGTTTCTGTCTTGTCTGTTTAATTTGCTTTTTAGATTTCACATATAAGTGAAATCGTATGGTATTTCTCTTTCTCTAACTTATTTTACTTAGCATGATACCCTTGAGGTCCATCCATGTTGTCACAAATGGCAAATTTCACTCTTTTTATGACTGAGTAATACTCCATTGTATATATGTACCATTTCTTTACCCATTCATCTATTGATGGACTCTTACTTAAATGGCTTGCATATTCTGACTATTGTAAATAATGCTGCAATGAACATAGGTGTGCCTATGTCTTTTGGAATTAGTGTTTTGCATTGCTTTGGATAAACACTTAGAAGTGGAATTGCTGGATACTTCTTTGTCTCTTGTTATAGCATTTGTTTGAAAGTCCATTTTGTCTGATAAAGGTATTGCTACCCCAGCTTTTTTTAAATTTCCATTTTTATGAAATATCTTTTACATCCCTTTACTTTTAGTCTATGTGTCTTTCTATCTGAAGTGAATCTCTTGTCAGCAGCATATGTGTCGGGAGCCAATCTACTGCTGACCTTTGACACAGTCAGGTCAGGTGAGACGCGTCTGCACAGCAGAAGCGGCTGTGGCCGGGTCTGCTGTCTATCTCTTCCCGTATGCCTGTCCCTATTAGCATCAGGTGGTGAGATTTTTGGACATCTGTGCTTTATAACAAAAAACCTTGCACGATGCCTCTGGTTCTGCGTGAAATGACTTGCTGACTACTAACTAGAAGCCCCTAATAACCATAATGCTGCTCACTCCCCCCACCTGGAAAGTTAAGGATAAAATTAAACTATGGGCAGGCTAGCTGCCAGAACACTGGAGGAGGCCATTGCTAGGAATGTCTAAGGAGTCACCATTCAAAAGCTCAAGATTTATTAGAACCACTGCCTTTCTTATGCCCTGGGCAGGAGTGGTTATTGATGGGACCAGGTAGATAGAGGAGGAAGGAGTTTTAATTAAAATATAATAATCTCAGTACATGGAAACATAATATAGCCCTCCCCCCCCAGATATGTAGTTAATAGAGCTAGGCAAAAAATCATTCCTCTAATTTAGATAATCTAATTTCTATAAACAATAACTAATTTTTAAATCACTCCTTATACCCCTTTGATTTAGACCAATCTATAGAAACTTAGTAGATATTTAATTATAATCAGCATTCGAAAGTTTATGCCCATATAGCTTTGTTGGCTATCTGATTAATGACCCTCTTGGTTAAAATAACCTTTGTTTAATATGGTTGATCTGTGGAATTCCTGTACTTTTCGGTTATTTCTTTGTTTAACATGATTGATCTGTAAAACCTTCTGTGTTTTTAGAAATTATTTCTGTGGTAACCATTTTTGTTATAATAATCACACTATGCATGAATGTTACATAACCTCCCCTATAAAAATAAAGATCGATTTTTCTCGGTGAGTCAGTCAGGTCTAGAGAGCCTGGCTGTCCTCCAGCACCCCACCTGGTGTCTCGTTTCGCCTGAGCCGTTCCTCCTCAGGGACCCTGAGACCCGCCGAGGCTGGACCCCGGCACATATGTATGGATGTTGTTTACTTATCCATTCAGTCACCTGTATCTTTTAATTTGAACATATAATCTGTTTACATTTAAAGTAACTATTGATAGGTATGTAGTTATTGCCATTTTATTTTTATAACTTAATCTTTTTTCTTCTTTTTAAAGAGGCTCCTTTAAAATTTCTTGTAATACTCGTAGTCAATTAATATTTGACAAAGGTGTCATAAGCAGAACATGGAATTAAAATAGCCTCTTCAACATATGGTGATGGGAGATCTGGACAACTACATGCAAAAAAATGAAACTTGACCACCAACTTACACCATACACAAAAATAAATTCAAGGTGGATAAAAGACTTAAATATAAGTCACGACACCATAAAAATCCTAAAAGGAGAACATAGGCAGGAAAATCTCAGATAGTCCACGCGGCAATATTTTCACCGATATGTCCCCTAGAGCAAGGGACATAAAGGAAAGAATAAACAGATGGACCTCATCAAAATAAAAAGCTTCTGCATGGCTAAAGAAAAGAGCAATAAAATGAAAAGGGAACCAACCATATGGGAAAATACGTGGTCATGGGAGGGAGCAAGTACAGCATTTGCCTACTCCACCACCTTGACTGAAATTCAAGAAGAGAGCAGTTATTGAAGACAAAGCTACCATTAGCTTTAGCTAGTTGGCATATAGAACCCTGTGCCAAATTAGGATGACTGGAAGGGGTTTAGTTTTTTTAAGTAGGATGGGTCAAGAAGGCATTTCTAATGAGATGACATTTGAAAAACTTAGCAGATCAAATATTAGGGGGATGAGCATTCTAGGATTAAAGGCTCAAGGTCTTGAGGTGAGAATGATTAATAGATGACTAGGTGACAGTGTGTTTCTTTAAGCTCTTTAATATGTTGTAGGATAAAAACAGGATGGTGAAGATTTCAGTAACTGTGAAGCTTATCTCCACTAGCTAAAGTGTCTTCATAGCACCTGAATTGGGCTGCAAGTTGCCTTTGTCTCTTGGGAGCCTCCGAACCTACAGCCACGTATTTGGCCCACCTCCTAGCTGATTTAGGACTGATTAGAGTTTTTCTAATCATGAGATGCCAGGACTGCCTTTGAAAGGTATTCTGTCTCAGTCATTGCTGAATTCTAAAAGTGCTCAAGATACTCTATCCTCATCTAATCTACCAAGGATCTCCGGGAAATACACTCTTGGCAGACCTGTGGTCAGTCTCTCAGTAACTGCTTAAGGCATAATCTTTGGCTTCTTATCCTGTCTCATACTCTCATCCTAACCTTCTCTGTTTTCTCTTCCTTAGTCATACCCTCCCCTACACCTCTTTTTTATGTTCTTTGCAACTTACGCTCTGAAAGTATTTTACTCCATTGTTATCACAGTTCTATAGATCTTCAGTCTCTTTCCTCAACATTTCCCTTTATCTTTTGACCTTAACTTAAGGTCAAAACTTAACTGAGATCTCTACTCGTTATGCAGCCTTTTCAGTTGAAGGCTGTTTATTTTCTCATCATGTATAGGGAGAGAAGGTTCATAGTATCTTCACTGCCAACCACTGCTTCTAGCCCATTACTCTTCCCCCACTGAACAAAAATATGTGCTTCTTTGAGATTAATGCCACTGGGATGTACTACCCCAAACCCCTCTCTCTTGCTGTCATTTACATACTGTTCTGACTCATGAACTTTCTCTTCTCTCCAACCATGTTGAAATGCAGTTGGGTTTAGCATCTGTTTGGTGCACCCTTTCAATACTGGGTTCTCAGTTCCTTGATTGCCCTTGCTTCAATAATTTCATCTTCATCATAATCAACCATCCAGCTCCCTGGCCACATCCACTTCTTTTCATCAGGAGAAACTTTCACTTCTGAAATAATGAACTAAAGCCACTCTGATAGTGTGTCTCTTTTAACTTGCTTACTTGGTCATTCCTTTTGTAGCTGTTTAATCTCATAACAACTTCCCACAGACATTCTCCCAATTAGCTTTACCACCGGTCTTCAATTATTCCCATCTCCTTTTCCTGATTTTAAAGTTCCATCAGATCAAAAACTCTTGTCAACAACTTTCTTGTTCCATTGTTCTTTCATCCCGTATGCCAAGGAAAACAAATTCCAACTTTGGTTGAGTTCAACTTGTTCTTTAGCCACTGAAACCTATACATTACTGGGCTCCAACCTCAGTGAGTCCACTCTTTGTTTCCCAACTTTTAAAAAATGTATTTATTTGAGAGTGAGAGGGGGGAGAGAGAGAGACATCAATTTTCTAGTCCACCCATCCATGCATTGACTGGTTGATTCCTGTATGTGTCCTGGCATACTGGTTGTGAACCCACAACCAATGTGCCAGGGTTGTGGTTCAATATGCTAGAGATTGAACCCACAACTCTGGCACATTGGGAGGATGCTCCAACTAACCAAGTCACTTGGGAAGATCTCATTCAATGTTCATTTTAAAAATTCTCCACTCACTATTTAGCTTGGCCTTCTTGTCTCACTCTCAGCAGGTATGTGTTGTAGGCTGAATAATATCTTAAGGAGTAGCCACTCCTCCAAAAGATATCCATGTCCTAATATTTGGAAACTCTGAATGTATTACCTTATGTGGCAGACTCTGCTGGCTGAGTTGTGGCTGAAAGAGAAAATAAATGCATAGGAGACAGCAATCCTGTGGAGAAAAAGGGGACAGCATGGCTACTCTCTCAAGGGGAGAGTGTCTATGAGTGCCTCGGCCACTCTCTCAAAAGGAGTGCACCCCAACCCTTGCCTAGACAGGCTTTTATTGTTTTTCTTGGGGTTTACATCAAAGAAAGATTTATTATATATTACATAGAATATTGTTGTCTACATTTTAGGTACAATCAAGGAAATGAAAATAACATGCAGAGGGGAATGGTGGTGAGCTGATTAGCTTTGTCCTTGGGTGAATTCACACAGGCTTTGGAAAATACCTTGAAGATAGATGGTACACATTTGTTATTTTAGACCAGGGTGATGGAGTTGTAGCAAGAGCAAGCCATAACTGTCAGTATGCATTTTCTAGGCCTGATTCCCACAGGAAAACTCCGTTTGAAGGTCTGGCTCCTGCCCACCACTTCGCTTCTGTAGGTTTTCCATGCAGAGCTAAGTCACATTTGCCAGACTGAAACAAACCGGTCCCCTACACCTTATGTAGCAAAGGGACTTTGTAGATGTGATTAAGGATCTTGAGATAGGAAGATTATCCTTGATTGTGAAAGTGGACCTTAAATGTAATCACATATGTCATCTATCTTTCTATTGTTTACATCTTTCAAGGAACTGTTTCATTTTATCTAAGTTACTAATTTGTGGGCAGAGTTTTTCATAATATTCCTTTATTTGCCTTTTAATGTCCATGGGATCACTAGGGATCCCTTTCATTTCTGATATTAGTAATCTGTATCTTTCTCTTTCTTGGTTAGCTGGCTACAGTTTCATTAATTTTATTGATATTTTTTCAAAGAATGAGCTTTTGGTTTTATTAATTTCTTCCTTTTTAAAGCATATCTTATTGATAATGCTATTACAGCAGTCCCAATTTTTCCCCTTTTGCCCCCCTCAGCCTGGTACCCCCTTCCCTCTAGCAGTTCCCCCCTTACTTTGTGTCTATGGGTTGTGCAGGTAAATTCTTTGGCTTCTCCATTTTCTATATTATTCTTAACATCCCCCTATTTTGTTCCTACCAATTATTCTTTTTAATCCCTGTACCTTTTCCCCATTCTCCTGTTTCCCCCTCCCAGCTGATAATTCTCCAAATGTTCTCCATACTTACGATTCTGTTCCTGTTCTGGATGTTTGCTTAGTTTCTTTGTTCTTTTTTAGATTCAGTTGTTGATAGTTGTGAATTTGTTGCATTTTAATGTTCATGGTTTTAATCTTCTTTTTCTTGAATAAGTCCCTTTAACATTTCCTGTAATAAGGGCTTGATGATGATGAACTCCTTTAGCTTTACCTTGTCTGGGAAATACTTTATCTGCCCTTCCATTCTAGGTGAAGCTTTGCTGGATAGAGTAATCTAGGTTGTAGGTCCTTACTTTTCATCACTTTGAATACTTCTTTCCTGCAAAGTTTCTTTTGAGAAATCAGCTGATAGTCTTATAGGAACTCCTTTGTATGTAACTCTCTGCTTTTCTCTTCCTGTTTTGAAGATTCTCTCTTTATCTTTAACCTTTGATATTTTAATAATGATGTCTCTTGGTGTGGTCCTTTTGTGTTCATCTTGTTTGGGACTTTTTATGCTCCCTGGACTTGTATGTCTATTTCCTTCACCAAATTAGGGAGGTTTTTTTTCATTATTTATTCAAATAAGTTTTCAATTTCTTGCTCTTCCTCTTCTCCTTCTGGCATCCCTATGATTCACATGGTGGCATGTTTGGAGATGTCCCAGAGTTTCCTAAGTCTATCCTCATTTTTTTAAAAATAATTCTTTCTTCTTTCTGTTCTGGTTGAGTGTTTATTTTTTCATTATGTTCCAAGTTGTTGGTTTGAATCTTAGCTTCCTTCCTTTCTCTGTTGGATCTCTGTGAATTTTTCTTTATTTCACTTAGTGTAACCTTCATTTCCTTAGTTATTTATTTATTTCCAAAATTAAGTTCTCTGAGCGTCCTGATCCCCAGTGTTTTGAACTCTGCATCTGATAGGTTGGCTATCTCTGTTTTCCTTAGTTCTTTTTCTGGGGTCTTGTTCTGTTCTTTCATTTGGGCCATATTTATTTGTCTCTGCAATTTGGCAGCCTCCGTGTATTTGTTTCTGTGTATTAGGTGGAGCTGCTTTTATTCCCTGTCTTAGTAGCATGGCCTAAGTAGAGAAGGCACCTGTAAATTGTGTGGGGCAGAGCTTTAGGTAATTGTCAGCGCAGGGCAACCCCCTTCACTGCTTTGTGGCTGTGTAGGGAGAGCTCTCATATGAATAAGAGGGCTCTTGTTCATATTTTTTATCTCCTTTTTCTTAGGTAAGTCACTTTAACATTTCATATAATAATGGCTTGGTGATGATGAACTCCTTTAATTTGACTTTATCTGGGAAGCACTTTATCTGCCCTTCCATTCTAAATGAAAGCTTTGCTGGATAGAGTAATCTTGGATGTAGGGCCTCCTCTTTCATGACTTGGAATACTTTTTTCCAGCACCTTCTTGCCTGTAATGTTTCTTTTGAGAAATCAGCTGACAGCCTTATGGGCACTCCTTTGTAGGTAACTGTCTCCTTTTCTCTTGCTGTTTTTAAGATTCTCTCCTTATCTTTAATCTTGGTTAATGTAATTATGATGTGCCTTGGTGTTTTTCTTCCTAAGTCCAACTTCTTTGAGACTCTCTGGGCTTCCTGGACCTCCTGGAAGTCTCTTTCCTTTGCCAGATTGAAGAAGTTCTCCTTCATTATTTGTTCAAATAAGTTTTCAATTTGTTGCTCTTTCTCTTCCCCTTCAGCTCTATGATTCAGATGTTGGAACATTTAAAGATGTCCTGGAGGTTTTTAAGCCTCTCCTCATTTTTTTGAATTCTTGTTTCTTCATTCTGTTCTGGTTGGATATTTATTTCTTCCTTTTGTTCCAACTCATTGATTTGAATCTCAGTTTCCTTCCTGTCACTGTTGGTTCCCTGTATATCTTCCTTTATTTCACTTTTCATAGCCTTCACTTTTTCCTCTATTTTGCAACCATACTCAACCAAGTCTGTGAGCATCTTAATTACCAGTATTTTGAACTGTGCATCTGATAGGTTGGCTGTCTCTTCACTGCTTTGTTGTATTTTTCCTGAAACTTTGATCTGTTCTTTCATTTGGGCAATATATATATATTGGTCTCAGTGTACCTGTTATGTAGTAAGGGGCGCAGCCTTAGGTATTAGCAGGGGTGGGGGCAAACCACATCTCTGTGTGGTGGCACTGTACATGGGGCAGGGGTCAGAAAGGGAACAATGCCACTTGCTCAGTGCTCAGCCAGCTTTTAGTCACTTCCTCCACCAACCACAAGCAAATTGGGCCCTTCTGGTGCTGATTCCTGGGTGGGTGAGTTTGTGTACATTCTAGGACCCTGTGAATCTCTCTAATGAACTCTCCTGTGAAGCTGGGAGTTTCTCCTGCTACCTCAACCCCCACAGGTTTTTTCAGTCAGAAGTTTCAAGGTTTTCTTCCCCCCAAGCTGGAACCCTGGGTTGTGTAGTCTTGCTCACCAGTTGTTACTCCTGGTTTATCTGCACACAAATGTGGGACCACTCACTCCACTAGCCACTGCCTCACCTGGTCCACTAGCCACTGCCTTGCTGTGAGTCCTCTCTTCCCTGGCTGCCTATCTCTACCCCTTCTGTCAGTCTGGGTATATGTTTCTTTAACTCCTTGGTTTTCAGACTTCCATACCTTTTGATTTTCTGGAAGTTCTGGTTATTTTTTGTTTTTAAATTTGTTGTTGTACTTATTTTGGTTGTTCAAGGAGGCAAAGTGGGTTTACCTATGCCTCCATCTTGGCTGGAAGTTCTAATGAATCAAAATTGTTGAATTTTTGAGCAGCCATTTTAATATTGAAGATGGAAGAAGATATGCAACATTTGCAGCACATTTTGCTTTATTATTTCAAGAATGATAAAAATGCAACTGAAATGCAAAAAAACCACAAAAACAAAAACACCCTGATTTGTGCAGTGTATGGTGAAGATGCTGTGATTGATCAAACATGTCAAAAGTGGTTTGGAAGTTTCATGGTGAGGATTTCTAGCTGGACAATGCTGCACAGTCAGGTAGACCAGTTGAAGTTGATGGCAATCAGATTGAGACTTTAAGAACAATCAACGTTATACCACATAGAAGATAGCTGGTACTCAAAATATCCAAATCAGTAAAGTTATTGGTAAAAATGAAAAGCGTGTCTTTTATTTTACTGAAAAAATGAAACAGACTTTTTGGCCAACCCAATACATGTAGTTCATTGCAGTGACTGTTTATATGAAACTCTGAAGTATGTGGTTAGTTCATTGTTTCCCCACTGGAGGGCAAGCTTTCCAAGTTAATTTTACTTACTTTTCTAATTTCTTAAGAATTAAAAGAACCACTGTATACATGGGCCTGAGCTGTTTTCTGTGTTTTAATTGTTTCAGGGAAATGAAATTGTTTCCATGTGTTGAAAGTTGTATCATATATTTGTGATTCAGTATGTCCTTATAGTTGCTCTCCATGGAGATTAAAAATCCCATATGCAAACTTCTGGCCAAAATGGAGACACTGTGCCTCCTCGCACAACCAAGACAGGGACAACAATAATTTAGAAACAGAATAACAGACAGAAACTGACAGAAAATTGAACTGTATGGAAGTTGGACAACCAAGGAGTTAAATTAGACACGTTCATCCAGACCAGTAGGAGGGGCAGAGTTGGGCAGCTGGATGGAGAGGGGTCATGGCACAAAGAGCGGAGGTACCGGGTGTGTAAGGTATCCGGGGCACCCAAGACCACAGCAGGTAGACCCTTGGTGTGGGGTGGCAACAGGCAGACCCAGCAAGGTGGCAATTGTGAAGCAAGGCACTGTGCACAACCCAGGGTCCCAGTGCTGGGAAATAGAGCCTCAGGGCACTGATTGAAAACACCTGTGGGGGTTGAGGCACAGGGAGAGACTCCAAGCCTCACAGAAAAGTTCGTTGGAGAGACCCACGGGGTCCTAGAATGTGCACAAGCCCACCCATTCAGGAATCAGCACCAGAAAGTCCCAGTTTGCTTGGAGGAAGTGGCAGAAGGGACTGAAATTGGAGAGAGAGTGAAGCAAGTGCCATTATTCCCTCTTGGACCCATCCCCACAGACAGCATCACAACCCAGCAACTGGATCGCCCCGCCCTGGTGAACACCTAAGGCTCCGCCCCTCATACATGACAGGTGTGACAAAAACAACAAAAAAAACCCCGGCTCAAATGGAAGAATAGATCAAAGCTCCACAGCAAATACAGCTAAGCAACGAAGAGATAGCCAACCTCTCAGATGCCCAGTTCAAAACACTGGTAATCAGGATGTTCACAGAATTGGTTAACTTTGGTCACAAATTAGATGAAAAAAATGAAGGTTGTGCTAAGTGAAACAAAGGAAAATGCACAGGGAACCAATAGTGATGGGAAGAAAACTGAGACTCAAATCAATGGAGTGGACCAGAAGGAAGATAGAAACAACACAGAAAAGAATGAAGAAACAAGAATTCAAAAAAAATGAGGAGAGGCTTAGGAACCTCCAGGACATCTTGAAACATTCCAACATCCGAATTATAGGGGTATCAGAAGGGGAAGAGGAAGAGCAACAAGTGGAAAACTTATTTGAACAAATAATAAAGGGGAACTCCCCCAATCTGGCAAGGGACATAGACTTCCAGGAAGTCCAGGAAGCTCAGAGAGTCCCAAAGAGGTTGGACCCAAGGAGGAACACATCAAGGCACATCATAATTACATTACCCAAGATTAAAATGAAGGAGAGAATCCTAGAAGTAGCAAGAGATAAGGAGACAGTAGCCTACAAAGGATTTCCCATCAGACTGTCAGCTGATTTCTCAAAAGAGACCTTGCAGGAAACAAGGGACTGGAAAGAAGTATTCCAAGTCATGAAAGGCAAGGACCTACATCCCTGATTGCTCTATCCAGCAAAGCTTTCATTTAGAATGGAAGGGCAGATAAAGTGCTTCCCAGATAAGGTCAAGTTAAAGGAGTTCATCATCACCAAGCCCTTATTATATGAAATGTTAAAGGGACTTACCTAAGAAAAAAAAGATAAAAAACATGTATAGTAAAATGACAGCAAACTCACAATTATGAATAACCACACCTAAAACAAAAACAAACTGAGCAAACAACTAGAACAGGAACAGAACCATAGAAATGGAGATCACATGGAGGGTTATCAAGAGGGGAGTGGGAGGAGGAGAGAGGGGGAAAAGGTACAGAGAATAAGTAGCATAGATAGTAGGTAGAAAATAGACAGGGGAAGGGCAAGAGTAGTATGGGAAATGTAGAAGCTAAAGAACTTATGACCCATGGACATGAACTAAAGGGGGGGAATGTGGGTGGGAGGGGTTGTGCAGGGTGGAGGGGAATGAAGGGGAGGGTAATGGGACAACTGTAATAGCATAATCAATAAAAAATATATATATATATTTTAAAGATTTTATTTATTTATTTTTAGAGAGGGAAGGGAGAGAGAGAGAGAGAAACATCAATGTGTGGTTGCTGGGGGCTGTGGTCTGCAACCCACACATGTGCCCTGACTGGGAATCGAACCTGCAATGCTTTGGTTCACAGCCCACGCTCAATCCACTGAGCTACACCAGCCAGGGCTAAAATATATATATTTTTAAAATCCCATATGCAGCTTTTGTTAAGTGTAAAGCCCATTGCTCAGTGGTTTTCAAAGTGGTACGGTTTTGTAAGTGAGAGGGCCCTGATTGAAGAGTGAAAAATGGGCACTGATCTCAGGCAGGTTACAACCACTCTGGGCCTGCTTCTTCTATGCAGAGGGAGGAAGGTTATCCAGTTGACCAGAATCCCATGAGTCTGTATTCTCAAACTGGAAGGCCCTAAGCTTCAAGGATTGTGTTAGACCTATTTTGCTTACTCCACAGTTACCTTCCCTGGCACAGAATAAATCCCCAGGGAACACAGGAATATAGGAGCATAAATGCTGCAGCAGCCTTCTCCTCACTAAAGGGGTAGAAGCAGTCATGGTTCTGTGCACCATATGGTCAAATCAGCCCTTTTCCTGGCTCAGAAGTATAGGCAACAGGAGTTTTAAGTGTGGAACAAAAGTAAACTAAGCCTTTTAATGCACTAATTCAGCTTGTTCCACATATTAGAATACAATGGGAACTCTATCTGTACATGAATCTAGCTGCCTGTGCTTACGCACGTGAGGATTCCAGGTTCTCTCCTTGTGTCCACAAGTCTTCCTTTAAACTTCACTGCAACTTGTCACAGTGCAATTGCACATCTTCACCCTTGGTTACCAGGGGACCTGAGAGTCGTGTGAGCCTCTTCTAAATGAGATGCTCATTAGTCACTGTCACCAGGGTGACTGAGTAACTTAGATTCTCAGGTGCTCTCATGTCATCTCTATTTTTGCTGATGGGGGAGAGGCTTAATCAGCAGTGTGCTGCCCTGTGTTGGTGGAGGTTCTCGTCAAATCGTGGGGAGGAACCTGGAGTCAAAGAACACTCTGAGAGCATCATGAGATTCTGGTCTATATAATTTTGCACTTACCAAGGGGATCACTTTATTAGCAGAAATGATAACTGTCTTAATATATATAACAGGGAGTGGCCACCATTGACAACCAACAAAAGAAATGGAGGATTAGGCGGGATTGATGTGACTTTCATTTATATTCATTCCTTACATATTCTTTTTTTTCTCTTCTTGTTTATGAGCACATACATATTGGCAGGCATCAAAGATTTAGGAAAATTTGTGACAGAAACACTTGAAATGAAAAAGACACCTTTAGTTGCTTAATTTTCCCCCCGATGGAATAAGTTTGCCAGTGTTTCATTTTAGTGGCAAACCACTTGCATCTAACTGAAGTCATATCCACATCTCTCAGGAACAGAGTTCGAGGGCCCTTGCCCTAACCTCTCATGATTCCACTCTAGTACCACACCACCTTCCAAATGCTTCCCTGGTTCCTCTGATGAAGCTAATCTGTCCTAAACATACAGTGGACCCTCTCATGGCGCTTCTTTAAACACCACATTTATCACACTGCACCTTGCTAGGACTTTATTGGAATGCCTGTGTCATCACTACTAGACTGCAATCTCCTTGTGCCCAGGGATGAGTGTCACTGCCCTGGTTTGAATTCCTACTCTACAACTTAGCAGTGGCATGATTTTTGGCAAGTTAGTTGATCTCTCAGTTTCCTCATGTATAAAATGGGGCAATAGTAACATCTTCATAGGGCTGCAGCAAGTTTTAAATGAGTACACATGCAAAGCACTTAGAACAATTCTTGAACAAGTCAGTGCCATATCAGTATTTGCTGTTATTCATATTTTTTATCTCCAGCAGCACCTTGCTGGGACTTCCTACCAGGACTTAGGCTCCTGATGGATTCCACAGAATAAGGTGGCTTTCCATTGTGCCTTGAGGAATTTCTTTCGAGACAATAGGAGCCTTGTGGCCAACACCTCTCCTGGGACCTTGAGTCCTCTGTTCTCTGTTCCCTGAAGGAAACAGCTCTGCATTCAGTGGCTCCTTACCTGACGCCCACAGTCATGTGGGGAGCTTAAGAAAGCTATACCAGACCCCTCACAGAGATTCTTTTTTTCTTAATTATCAGTGTCTAAATATATCCCACAAGTCAAGTCACGGAGACAGATACACAAAGTAGAGCAATTCTAACAACACCCTACACTACAGTGCGGAGTGGTGTAGTCTGAAAGACTGCACACTCAGATTCAGATCTGACTGGCCTGGGATGGGAGCTGGAGAATGTTTCTCTCAAAAATCTGTGCAGCTCAGGCAGAGAACTATTGTGTTTGTTTTGGGACAGTGGTTCTCCACCTGAGCTACACATTAAAGTCACCTGAGAGACTTTCGATTCAGTTTATCTGAGTGAGGCATGGCCTTTGGCAATTTTTGAAAGCTCTCTAGAGAAACAAAGGAAACTAGCTTTCGAACCGAGGTCCTGTGCTGTGGGAGAAGGCCCGTCAGGAGACAAGAGCCACAGAGCCTGGGCTGCTGGTGCTGCGGGAAGTAGCCAGAAGTTCACAGGAGGAATTCTTGGCTTCTCTTGAGAACATCTTCCTAGTTCTTCCCAGATTTCTTCCTAGCACATGATCTGAGGCTAGCACGCTGAGAAAAAACACAGGTTTTGGAGTAAGACAGGCTTAGTGATGCCCTTCAGTTTGGGTGACCTTGGACAAGTCATTTGTCCACTGTGCCTCATTGGCAGCTGTGAGATCTCAACTGACTGCAGCCTGCCTAGCACGAAGGCTGTGGCTTTGGTTTAGTAAATGTTTGGGTCTTGTCTTTTTTATTTCTCTGCAAGGTAACTGGTGAAATCTTATGAGTTCAAAGAGGCAACTGCTTCTTCAAAGCTCTTCCCACATGAAGTGGAAGTCGAAGTCAGAGTTTCCAGCTCGCTCCGCCCACAGCCCAGAAGTGCCCTGGGTGAGGACTGGTCCTGATGCAGTGACTGTGTTTCCTGAACTAAGAGCCAGACTAAATCCTATTAAATCTATTAAAAATTGTGGATATTTATTTTAAGGGTTATCAAAGGATAAAAATTCATTGACTTTAGGTGATATTTTATAGTTTTCTTTTATGGTAAGGATGTACAGATTTCAGGTTTTTATGCAGTATGTGATTATTTCAAATTGGAGGCAGCCTAGAAAACTCAAGCCAGAAGGTTTTAAACCTGCACCTTTGTGTCTCTCCCACCATGCCGGTGCTGGTGCAATGAAGAGAGGGAGAGAGACACACACCAAGTTCAGGGCTCTATGGAGACAGCTGAAGATTCCAGCTCTCGGTGTCTGGTCTGTTGTTCTCTTTTATCTATAGTCTCTACTATTGTTTGAAATTTAAATGATCTTTGCTAATAAGTCTTTTATAATTCTAATTTTCTACTGATCTTTAGAATTGCCATTATCACTGCCAAAATCCACCCTTTTCAATACAAGTTCTGAAATCCTGAAGATGAGCTTTTAAGGGTCCTAATTAATAATGGAACCCATTGCAAGTGCTGTTCTGCAGACCATATGCCAGCATGAGGGCAGGCAGGACATCTTGTGTGTGTGTGTGTTTGTGTGTGTGTGTGTGTGTGTGTGTGTGTTTGTGTGTGTGTGTGTGTGTGTAGCAGGTGTTGGGGAGTGTTTCAGTCTTGCCATTCTCCAAGATGGACAGAACTTGGTTTGGTTTACTCTCTTTCCGGAGATGGGTGTCCTCCCATTAGCTATTGTACTCTTCTGTTTACAATTGTAAAATGATCTTGTGACTTAAAAACTTGTGAATCCTACTCCTGGGAATTTATTATATAAATAATCAGAAACAAAGAGAGCTGTATAAGTTTGTTTTGATACAATTGAAAAGAGAATAAGTCTAAATATCTATCAAGAAGTTGATAAGATATTGTGCTGTGTGCAATGGAACATTACAGATTCATTAATAACGATGATGAGGAAAAAGTTGCATGGCATATTGTTGAATGAGATAAGCCAGTTATATAATAGCATATATAACATCCCATGTATATTTGATTGCATATATTTATACATCTCTGTGTTCATATACACATGTATACATGTGTTAGCATTGGATAATTTTTACTTTCTTTGTATTTTCTGTGTTGTTTTATTTATAGCAAACATGGATTATTAAAAATAAATGTATAAAAATTACATTCATAAAGATATTTAGTATAACATTCTTTATAATAGAGAAAATTTATAGAGCTCTGTATTAGTTGGGGTTCTCTAGAGAAACAGAATCAATAGGAGGTATCTATCTATCTACATATTGATCTAGAATATACTTTTTTAAATCAGAATTGGCTCACGTGGTTATGGAGGCTGAGAGGTCACACAGTCTGCCATCTGTGAGCTGGAGACCTGGGAAAGCTGGTGGTATAATTCAGTCTGAGGCTGAAGGCCTGACAAGCAGGAGCTCTGATGTCCCAGGACGGAAGCATGGATCACCCAGCTTAGGACACGAGAGTGCCTACTATGCAGGTTCTCAAAGGAGATGCCTGCTCACATGGCTGAGTTACCGGTCCACCAATTCAAATGCTAATCTCTTCCAGAAACACATTCATAGGCATACCCAGAAAGATTGGTTTGCCAGCCATCTGGGCATCCCTCAGCCCAGTCAAGTTGACAGTAAAATTAACCATCATGTGCACTATGTGCCAGGTACTGTGCTAAGCAGTTTTCATACATTATCTCTATAATAGCCAACAGAAACAAAACCTAACCTGAAGGCAATCTAAAATATTTGATAGTAGAAAAAATATTTAAAAAGTAATGGCACATTCGTATGGCAGAATTGTGTCTCCTTTTTCAAATTCCAAGTGTGAAGGTGGCCCGGAGTCATCGGAGCACATCTAGCATCGTGTCCAGGTGTGAGTTCTGCCGGCATGTGGACAGGGTCTGGAAGGTGCCATAGAAAGTCAGTGGTGGTGGGAAGGTGCTGCAAGGGGGCAAACAGTAATGGGGAAAATACAGAAAAACACAAAAATAGAATAACAGGATGTATTTACCAACATTATTGGTATAAATAGAAAGAAAATTGAGTTGGGGCATTTAAGTATATGATAGAATATTTTAAATTGCTTTTCTTTAAGTGAAGACAACGATTTAAGAAAATCTCATTGCTCTATCTTCACATAACTGTACAGACTTCATGGCAGATTTTCACCCATGTTAGTGGTAATATGGTTACTTAGTTATGCTTACATTTTTAGTTGAATAAAGTTTTGTGTGACCTTTAAATAGAAGAATGTTAGTAGTGGTATAATATGGGTAACTTTTTTTTCTTCCCCAAACTGTTAATGTTGTTATATCATCTTTTATTTTAAAATATCAATTTTTTCTTGCAGACTCAGAAAATCCAACTTCCACATTCTGCCCCAAACCTTCCTAGCCTGCTTCGTCCTTCCTCGCCCCACACTGTGTTTCTCTGCTCCAAGATGTTACAGTCAAAATGAAATCTCCCAATTCATTGCTTTGAAGAAAGAGTTTACCAGAGCAATCAATTTATTAATTTTTCTTTGGTCAGAAGGAGGAGATGAAGATAAAATTTTAAGGGTCTTTCATTGAACAAAATAATTTAGACTTGAAATATTTAGAAGTAACAAATGTCTCTTGAGTACATTTTAAATACAATTTGGTACATCTAGCTACATGATAATCAATTAAGAAATTTAAAAAATTATTATGGAAAATTTCAAATATATTCAAAAGTAGAGAGAATAGAAAAACAAGCCTCCATGTACCCATCACTCAGCTTCAACAGAGTGAGGTGAATTGGGGAGAAGTTGAAGAGTGGGGCCCACGTCTGCTGACTTGGCCGCAGTGGCTGCCAGCCAGCTTTGCCTGCTCCGGTGTACCCAACTCCTTTTTTATGGAATGTCATAAATGGAATTCCAGACATCTTGAACTTTCATTCGGCTTTTCTATCCTCTCTAACTACCATATTGCCGTCACCCCACACATAAGGTTTTGAGATTAAAACAGGAAACAACAAAAACTTTAAAGGGCCACATGCTCCCAAGGGGGTTTGTCACAGGCAGACTTGTCAGGATAACTTCATGGCTGCAAACTGTACAACAGAATGGTTACAGGTACACATTTTCCAGGCCAACCACTACAGAAAGTCAAGCAAGCATTCTTAGAAATTCTTTTTTTGGAAATTCCTTTCTTCTGAATATTTTCTACCACTAGATCTATCTAACCAGTTAACTCTAGTTAGCATTTTGTCTACTTCTTGCACCCTATCCGTGGCTTCTCTCATCTGTCAGTAGCTGTCTTAATTGACAACCACCAACTAGAAGAGCTCGTAGGCTCAAGGCTACATTCAGGGTTCCATCTGTCAGCTGGAATCAGAAATACAGGACCTATAGAGTGAAAAGGGAATTAATTGTTTTTTTTAAAGAAAGAACACCAAGTTTATAATATTCTGTGTCCATTCTTATACCCACCCTCTGTCCCACTGAGTACCTAAGCTCTCCAGCCTTCCCCATTCCTCTTTTGGAACACATGGTCCCTCCTCTCCTCCATCAGTGTGCCAGCCACTATTTTTCCTTCCCCTGAATGTACACTACATGTCATACCTTGGGAGCCCTCCTGTGTAGATATTTAACATGACATGTGGCTCATCTCCCTGTCCCAGGAAGTGAGGTTCTAGGTGCAGGTTCCTGTATCCCCTCACACATCTGTACCCCATAGTGCTTGGCACAGCTTCAGCAGGGGGTCAGTTGCTCTTCACAAGGTGAATGAGCTTGCGATTTTTCAGGAACTGAATATTTTCAATTGGGATTGCCTAGCCCCTCCTTCCTGCAGCTCATGCATGGCATTGGCACTGTGTTTCTGCGGCTAGGTGTTGGCAAGAGAAGAGATAGGACAGACCATGGACTCCACTACTGCCTCTAGGAAGGTTGGACTTTTGGTGGTGTGTTTGGATTCTCTGTGCTTTTAGCTGTTTTCTGCTGTCATTCATAAAACCAAATTCCTGAGCCCTGAGAATTCCTTGGCAGTAGTTGTCAGCGGCTGTGTCTTCAGGAATGGGATGGATTCACATTCAGCTGGAAAAATTCACCAAGGCCAGTCTGTCAAAACAGAAGTAAAAGAAGCTGTAGATATCCAAGGCAGGTCTATGGGAGTGGTTCCCAAACTGTGTGCAATAGAGCCACCAAGTTAGCATGGCTCCTCTCCCAGGGAATTCTGATGTCGCTAGGCCTGCAGCCACATTTTGGGAAATGCTACTTGGTTATTGGATTCTCTGTTTTTCTGAAAGTGGCAAGAACACCAAGAAGGCACTCATATTTCTGTATGCCTACCCTATGTTGGACTGTCTTCCATATATTGTAGTACTGAATCCTCACACCACCCATTAGGAAGAGGTTTTCTACAACTGAGCAAACAAAGTTCCTCAAGGCCAAGGAATAAGTGATGAGCCTAGGGTCACTCATGGTGAGCTCCCTCCCCAGCCCAGGTTCCTTCCATTACTGTTGTTGCTAGTGATAAAGAGAAATGTTTCCCATAGGTTGGGATCCACACTGAGGGGTCATAGGAAATTCCCTATATACCTATTTATTCATAGAAAAGCCCTAAATCCCCTCAAATTACTCAGTGAGACAAGCATTTCCTTTTTAATTCCTTCTATTATTCTTTCTACCTGGGGAAATCCCAGTTTGGTGCTGGTACATCCCTAATAATTTCCTAACACTCTCTGATCCCCCTTTTAAACTAAAAAAGGCCTTCAACACTCATTTGTTGGGAACAGCCCTGCTTGGTTTCAGGAGCTGTAACCTCTCCCCACCATGACTAAAGCTGAGGGAGCAACCTTTGGACCAGAAGCCGCAAAGGAGACAAAACTTATATCCCTGGTAGGAGCGCTGCTTCTGCTCCTTTTTCCATAACTGGGCCCCAATGTTTGATCAGTTAGCCAATGATGGGTAAGATTTCCCAAGGGGGGAACAACCTAAGACAGGCATGATCACGTGGAGGCCCTCAGGGAAGGACTTGGGGGGCTGTGGAGAAAGGGGGTGATTGACCCTCGCCCTCGGCTTTGACATAGCCTGAGTCCTCATTCTGCCTTCTCCATTAGGAGAAGTTTCCTAATCACTTGGCTGCCTTGCCTCCTCTGCCTGACTTAAGCCTGAAACAATGACAAAGGGCAGTGCAGCCCTGTGCTGGAAATGGTGGGCTCCCCAGGTAATCAGGCCTGAGAAAGGATATGTAAAATCCTGTGAAACCTGCTTTGCTGAGAATGATCTTAATTAGATGATAAAGGCCCTGGCAGGAAATGAGTTTGGTCCCTTAAGTTTTGTAGCTTTTTAGGTGATAGACCCTGACTCAGAATGAGCCCTAATAATTCTTTGAATGTTATTTATTGTTTGATCCTTACTGCAGACAATGATTAATAAGCTGTATCTGTATTCCTACCCCAAAAAACTAATAAAAGCCTGTCTAGGCAAGGGCATGGGGCACTCTCCTCTTGAGAGAGTGGCTGTGCCGTCCCTTTTCCTCCACAGGACTCAGTAGTCCGTGTGAATTTGTCTCGTGTCTCAATCATAACGCCGCGGACACTGCCGGCTGGTGCCTGTGTCACTCATCTATATCTGTAAAACTTTAGTCTTGTTTTGTTTTCTTAGTATTTATATTCTCTTCTTTTTATGGCAAAGTAAATTTGTTGTACACTTATGGTAGTGGTATAACCTTTTCTCTTAAAGTAACTTACATAAAAAGGATTAGTTTAATTAAGGACAAATTTGGTAAATAAAAGTATAAGCTCAAGTGCTGGATAAACTAGATGGAAAAGAATGAAGGAATGAAGTAAGATTCCTTCTTCATACAAACCTAATTCAAAATTATTCACAAATACATGAGCTATAATATAAAACCCTTATAAGAAAACTTGGAAGTAGATTTTTAGACATTGGCTAGGCAACATTTTTTAACCATAAAGCCAAAAGCATAAGCAATAATAAAAAAGTGAATAAATTGGACTTCATAAAAAGTAAAAACTTTTGTGCTACAAATAATATGATCAAGAAAATGAGAAGACAGCCAACAGAGTGGGAGAAAATGTTTGTCAGTTATGTATTGTATATGGGACCTGTATTCCAAATATGTAAAGAACAACTTACAACTTACTAAAACAGAAATTAACAAACAGACAAAAAATCTGAATAGGTATTTCTCCAAAGAAGATACACAGCCCTGGCTGGTGTCACTCAGTGGATTGAGTGGCAGCCTGTGAATCAAAAGGTCACTGGTTTGATTCTCAGTCAGGGCACATGCTTGGGCTGCGGGCCAGGTCCCCAGTGCAGGGTGTGTGAAAGGCAACCGATCAAGATGTTTTTCTCACACATCAATGTTTCTCTCCCTCTCTTTCTCTTTCCTTTCCCCTCTCTCTAAAAATAAATAAATAAAATATTGTTTTTAAAAAGAAGATATACAAAAGGCCAATCACATGCATGTGAAAAAAGGCTTGATGGCATCAGGGAAATGGAAATGAGATACTACGTCCCACCTACTAGAATGGCTAATAAAAAAGAAATAACAAATATTAGCAAAGTTATGGAGAAAATGGGAGGCTGACACTTTGCTGGTGGAAATGTAAGATGGTGCAGCTGCTTGGGAAACCAGTTTTGGCCATTCCTCAAGACGTTAAACATAGAGTTGCCATTTAACCCAGTTATTTCACTTCTAGATTAATAAGAACATCTGTACATGAATGTCCATAGCAGCTCATAATGAGCAAAAAGTAGGGATAACACAAATTTCCATCACCTGATACATGGATAAGTAAAATGACGGTTAGTTTGATGTGCCAATATGTTTGGGCTGTGGTCAAACATTATTCTGGATGTTTCTTTGGAACTATTTTTTTGTTTTTGATAATTTAACATTTAAATTGGTGAGCTGTGAGTAAAGCAGATTATCCTTCATAATGTGGGTGGGCTTCATCCAGTCAGCTAAAGGCCTGAATAGGTCAGAAGACTGACCTCCCTCAGGTAAGAAGGAATTTTGCCAACAGATGACCTTTGGGTTTGAACGGAAACTCTTCCCTGGGACTTCAGCCTGCCAGCCTCTTCCATCTGATTTTGGACTTGCCAAGCCTACAATCACATGAGCCAATTCCTTAAAAATAATCTCTCCCTCTCCCTCTCCTCTCCTCTTTCTATACATATACACACATAACCTATTTGTCTTACTTCTGTGGAGAGCCCTGGCTAATACAGTGGTAAATGCATATAATGGAATATTATTTAGTAATAAAAAGAAATTAAGTACTAATTCATGCTGCAACATGGATTAACATTGAAAACATCACATACATGAAAAATCCAGTCACATATGTTATGATTTTATTTATATGAAATGTCCAGAGTAGGTAATCCATAGAGACATAAAGTAGATGAACAGTTCCTTAGTGCTGGGGAGTAGGAGTGGGGAAATAGGGAGTGACTGCTAGTAGGTATGGACTTTCTTTTGTGGGGGATGAAAATATCCTAAAGTGAGATTATATTATCATTGCACAACTCTGTGAATATACCAAGAACATTGAATTGTACACTTTAAATGGTGAATTATATCTCCATACAGTTATTTTTTTTTAAAGTACAGGTTGTAACTGGATATAACAAAGTTCATAGCATGAGTCTAGAAATGTCTGAAGCAGGGAAACACAGAATTGGAGACTGACGTTCCTCAGGGTATCTCATGTACCTCCCTGGAGACACACTGTCTGTACATGTTTCCTTTTTATTCACTGTTGTGTTATTCATAATCACAAGAAAATCAATCCAATTTTGGCCTAGACTGGTAGCTGTATTACTCAACCTGATTAAAAATATAAGAACAAAATATAGGTTAGCTTATGAAATAAGAGTTAGGGAAGCTGATGGATGCTTAAGAAGGAATCTAAAATGCACAGTGGACCACTGCCTGGAAAGAGGAAGGAAATTTATGTCATGAGGGAGGTTTATGTGATACTTCACATTCTGAGTGTTTCCATCATTGAACAAAGAGCCTAAGCTGCTTCTCATCCCACATGGAGACAAACCAAGATGTGGGGGCTGGCTGCACATCCAGTATCCCTAATTGTCTTTGAAAGTCAGTGTGCTTCAGATTTTTGAGAAAGTAGGTGCCAATATACTTCTGAGTTGCCACAGTCCATTTTCTCAAAAAGCAGAACTTTTTAAAAGAATGGATTAAACATAAAAATAAGTTCACTGGGGTTCTACATGTAAGAAACACTTGCTGCCCTGACTGGTGCAGCTCAGTGGGTTGGGTGTTGTCCCTCAGACTGAAAGGTCAGGGGTTCAATTCCCAGTCAGGGCACATGCCTGGGTTGTGGGCCAGGTCCCCAGTTGGGGGTGTGCAAGAGGCAACCAACAGATCAATGTTTCTTTCCTCCTTTTTCTAACTCCCTCCCCCTCTCCCTAAAAATAAATAAATCTTTAAGAAAGAAATCCTTGCATATTAAATAAAAACATTCATTGAGTAGTCAAGCTTTCTTAGGTGCCACCCTCTTCTCTGAGAACTGGTTTTGGTTTTGTTTTTAATTTACAGTTTGTCTTTTTTTTTTTTTTTTTGAGAGAGAGAGAGAAACATCAATTTTTTCTTCCATTTATTTATGCATTCATGGGTTGATTCTTGTATGTGCCCTGACAGGGGATTGAACCTGCAACCTTGGCATATTGAGACACTGTTCTAATCAATTGAGCTGCCTGGCCAGGGCTTCTGAGAACTATTGATCATGTACTACCCAACCCCTTTTAGCCTCTGTTGAATGGATAGCAAGCCTTGTGACCCTACCTCACTGGCCACTATGGATTCCACTAGGCGAAGATATCTGATCCACATTGGGCCAATCAGACCCTCTTTCCTAGAAATCTGGGATTTGAATTTAGAGATTAGTTAATATGCTTCCTAAAAGAATTTTAGAATGACTTCTAAAAATTTTTTTAATTGCAAAGGATGTTATTTCCTGGGTTCCATAAATTCTTACATTTTAAAATAAAATAATATTGCTTTTTTCCTTCTTATCCCATGGAATCTAAATTCATCCACCTAACATTCATTTTTTAAAAGTACTTTATTAACAGCTGGATATTTTCCACTATTCTTTTTCTCTTTAAACTTATGTTTAAATTTCAAATTCTCCATTTTTTAATCAATCACATTATATATATATTTTATCTTCACCTGAGGACACCTTTTTTCATTGCTTTTAGAGAGAGAGAAAGGGAGAGAGAGAAACATTAATGTCAGAGAGTGAAAACATCAATTGGTTGTCTCCCACTTGTGCCCCAAATGGGGATAGAACCTGAAACCTGGATAAGTGCCTCAGCCGGAAATCAAACCCATGAAGTTTTGGTTCATGGGACAATGCTCCAAACAACTGAGCAACACTGGCCAGGGCTGATCACACTATCTTACTTTTTCAGAATGAAAATACCTATGTAAATAGAAATTTAAAAATTTGACTTCTGGCCAAGATGGAGGCATAGGTAGACACACTGTGCCTCCTTGCATAACCAAGGTAGGGACAACAACAATTTAGAAACAGAATAACAACCAGAACTGACAGAAAATTGAACTGTATGGAAGTCAGACAACCAAGGAGCTAAAATAGACACATTTAACCAGACCGGTAGGAGGGGTGGAATCGAAAAGCCAGGCAGAGAGGGGAGGAGCAGCACAAAGAGTGTTGGGACTGGGCACATAAGACCACAGTGGGAAGACCCTGGGTGCAAGCGGCAGCTAGCAAACCCTGGCCGAGGGGTGGCAACTGGCAGGCCCAGCAAGGTCGCAATTGTGAAGCAAGGCACTGCGCACAACCCAGGATCCCAGCACCAGGATATAGAGCCTTGGGGCACTGATTGAAAGCACCTGTGGTGGTTGAGGTGCAGGAAGATACTCCCAGCCTCACAGGAGAGTTCAATGGAAAGTCCCACTGGGTGCACAAGCCACCCACATGGGAATTGGAACCAGAAAGGCCCAGTTTGCTTCGGGGAAGAGGCAGAAGGGACTGAAATCGGCAGAGCAAGTGCCATTGTTCCCTCTCAGACCCCATCCTCACATACAGTGTCACAACCCAGCAACTGGGTTGCCCTGCCCTGGTGAACACCTAAGGCTCTGCCCCTCATACGTAACAGGCGCGACCAGACCAAAATGAAA
>PVIA01012266.1:0-38846 GCA_004024845.1 Tonatia bakeri
CCTCCTCAGCCACGCTTGGAAAATTCTCGCACCCTATCAAGAAACCACACATGGTGTATTCTCCTGACTTCCTAGAGTGCATGAAGGTAATTTTTACGCATGGGCCTCCAATACTAAAAATACGTAGTACTACTGATGGAAACTGGCAAACAAAACACTGAGACCTGCCTCTCAGAAGCTAAGAAATATGTACCAATGCACAGAAAATGGTGGCCATACTGTTATTATATCATCTTTGCACTGAAACTTTAAAAATCTATATTCCAAACAGAAATGACTAAATAAGATTTCACTTTTGAAAAGACAGATATACAACAGGAGTAGATATAACGGTATTAGTAAAACAAATATATATATATAATTTTTCTAATTTACTAACAAGCAAGGTAAATAAAAAGTGGGTGACCATTTTATCATCTTAAACAAGAAAACTACTTTTTATCAGTAATGCCTACAATCAAGTCTGTACCTATTTTGTTGATAGCAATGTAAAAGGTTCACCCCTTTTGGAAAGTAATGCAAAAAAAAATATGAAAAGCCATATATTCATTAATCATACTTCTAAATTAAATAAAAAGGGTAAGTTTTGTGCATGAAGATGAGAAAATTATGTAAAGTAGCAAAAGGTAAGAAAAACGTGGTTAAAATGATATATATAAATCTTATAACACATGGGAAACACATATAGTAAATGATCAAAAGATATGTGCTGTGCATCTGGTCAAGAACATAAAAAGAATGCAATACGAACAAATGTCATAATTAGTAGGTCTAAAGTCTAATTTTTTCTATCACTAAGACGGTTAAAAAGCTATTTGGGCAATTATTTAAAAAACAAAAACAGGAAAATAATGACCAAATAAAATTCTATTTACTTTGATATGTCTCTTCTCCAAAATATTCTTTTTCTCTCATTTAATTCCCTGGTTAACTTATAGTTCTAGAGGCTTTACAGTATTCTGCCACCATGGAAGGCAGGAGCTACATAGAAATCTATGAAGTTTGGAAAGGGAAAATGTCTAACTCTTCCCAAGACTCCACTTATTCAAGCCTGTGCGAAAATATAATGGTTTGAGAATAATGAAAATTAGCACCTACAAGTGGAATTTAGTTATTTATTTTATTTATTTATTTTTTTAGAGCAAGGGAAGGGAAGGAAAAAGACAGGGAGAGAAACAGTGTGTGGCTGCCTCTCACGTGCCCCCCACCAGGGACCTGGCCTGCAACCCAGGCATGTGCTCTGACCGTGAATCGAACCAGCGACCCCTTGCTTTGCAGTCCAATGCTCAATCCACTGAGCCACACTAGCCAGGGCTAGTTGTTTATTTTAGATAAAAGGAATATAAGGCTTAAGAAAAGACTTCACTCTTTCAGTATTCTTAGGATAACACATGAGTGTTTTTAGAATGTCACTATTTCTGCCCTGGCTGGTATGGCTCAGCAGATTGAGCTCCGGTTTGTGAACCAAAAGATTACCAGTTCAATTCACAATCAAGACACATGCCTGAGTTGCAGGCTAGGTCCCCAGTTGGGGCGATGTGAGAGACGATCAATCAATGTGTCTCTCACACATCAATGTTTCTCTCACTCTCTTTCTCCCTCCCTTCCTCTCTCTCTAAAAATAAATAAAATTTTTACATATATATATATGGAAAAGGAGCAGGATAAGCCCTGGCTGGGTGTCTCAGTTGGCCGGAACATCATCCCAGTATAACAAGGTCATGGGTCAATCTCTGGTCAGGGCACTATAAGAAGCAACAATGAATGCGTGGATAGGTGAAACAACAAATCAATGTTTCTCTCTCTCTAAAATCAATAATTAAAAAAAGAAAGAAAACAGAAAAGAAAGGAAAAGAAAAGAAAAAGAGGAGAAGGCTAATATGAACCAAAAAAATCAAATACCCAACACCAACCTAACCAATAATCAAAGTAAATATCACCATCGATAAGACCTATCAACATCACGAATCCAGTGATATAATCCACTGAAGACACATCATCATTTCTGTGGTATTCTTATGAAAAATGCATCTCACTTCAATCATGAGACAACACTGGACAAACCCAAAGTGAAGGAGATTCTACAAAATAAGCGATCAAAACTCTTCAAAAGTGTCAAGGTTATCAAAGACAGTGAAAGGCTAAGGAATAGTACTGCAAGGCTGGGCACTGCAAGACTAAGAAGTAACGATTAAATGCTATGTAGATTCCTGAAACACAAAAAGGACACTGGTAGAAAAGGTATTAAAATTCAAGTAATATTCCATTGCTTATTTCTGTTCTTGGTAACTACTGTGGTTATAGGAGCTGATAATGTTCTCAGAAGCAGGGTGATATACAAGGAAACTCTGGACTATTTTCTGCAACTTTTCTATAAATTTAAAATCAGTTCAAAATAAGTTATTAAAAATAAATAAATAATGAGATTGCTCATTGTTAGTGAGTTATCATTGCTTCTAGGCCTTCTCAGCAATAAAAAGTATGAGAAAGAGATTAAGGTGTTTACCACTGCATGAGGTTTAGAGGGGGAATGTACCGAGTGGAGGCCAATATGATGTTAGCAGGAAGAATTAACACTTATGTTTGCCAAGAAGACAAATTAATAAGAAAAAGTCAGAGCCCTTTGTACTGTCAGCCCTCCTAAACAGAAAAGGCCTCTCTCTAGGGCTCTTCCTACTCCAACTTCACATGACTTTAAGACACTGCAGAGTTCTAACCAAACAAGCACCTCAGCAGCCTCCCTGATGACCACTTCGCTTAATGCTATCCTAAGAATTTCTAGTTACTGGGATCAGTAACTCACAGGAAAAAAGAAGGTATCACTTATGTGCCCATGATACTTACTATTTAAATTCTTTAATAAGATTTTTGTGAATCTTCATGCAGAAATCCTCCACTGTGGTCCTGGAGTAAGGCAGCACCACTGGGGATGTGTAGTCTGGCAACTGGCCTTTAGGTTTGGTGTAACTAGAACAGAGAAGGAACAGAGGTTATCTACTTCTGGGAATGTTTCATGTGCAAAATGTAAATCAACCCTCCATCACCCCTGAGAAGAAGAGATCCAAATAACCCCCAACTTGAGAAAAATATTTCCCTTGCCCTGATGTGGCTCAGTGGACTGAGTGCCGGCCTGTGAAAAGGGTCACTGGTTCAATTCCCAGTTGGGGCACATGCCTGGGTCGTGGGCCAGGTGTTCCCAGTGGTGGGGTGCACAAGAAGTAATCACACACTGATGTTTCTCTCCCTCTCTTTCTCCCTCCCTTCCCTTTTCTCTAAAAATAAATAAATCTTTTTAAAAAGATTGCCCTCAATTATGGCCTAGCAGATAATAGGATTTAATTTATATCTTCTAAAAGATACTATGTTAATGAGCTCCAGAGGATATCATTTTAGGACAGTCTGGTTTAATTCCCACAGCAATATTACCTTACCCACTAAGACTTACATCCTCACAAGTTTCAGATAGTCCCAGATCTTTTCCAATAGGTCATCAAAATTCCAGCGGTGATGGGCAGAGATGGGTACACAGTGAGGTACCTTATATATGATATCTAATTCCTCAATGGAGATCTGATCAATCTTATTTAACACATAGATACAGGGGATATAAACTCTATAAAAAAAAAAAAAACAGGACGTTAGTCTGGACCTGTTGACTTACCAGTTTGATTATCAGCACCCCCTCACCCAGAACCCCAAATCAGACACTCTCAAAAGGGACCATAAGAGGCAGATCAATCTCCCGCCCCATAAAGAAAAACTTTCTACCAAAACAAAGTAGAATATCCAAAAAGTGAACTATGAGTTGAGAAATAACAAAACCCAGGCCCTAGTTCCAACCATGCAGCTACCTACTGAAAATGTATACTACAACAAAAAGAACCCAAGTTTTGGAGTCACACAGACTAAATCTACTCATAGCTTGGTCACTTGTAAAATATGGGCCCATCAGCAAGTCTCAGAGTCAATTTCCTACAAAGTTGTTTTAAGAATTGTAAGAATGTAAGTAAATTTCATGATAATTTTTAAACAATAAAGACATTTTCAATACGATACCTGACAATGTCACAATTCCAATGTCCAGTCAATGAGGCAGCTAAGGTTAGCAATAATTAGGCAGGCCACAAATTCTCAGGCTTCAAGGGGCTCACTTATAAAATGCCTAACTCAAAGCACTGGCTTTGTTTTCAAATGAGGATCAAATAAATTCACAAACAAATATGAACAAACTCAAAGGAAAGCAACTAAAAAATATTATATCCAAATGCCATGAAAAATTTTAACAGTGGTTTCAATTATTTTTCAATTTCAAATATTAATAACAGTGGTTTTTCATGGACTAGGGTTTCAGCTATGTACCCTTAGATTAGAGAGAACAGACACAGCCTGGCCTGCTCTGAGTTAGGATAGCCAATAGGATTTCTCACACAAACTAATTCTGGGAGTGAAGAATGAGAAGGTTCTCGATCATCATTATGACAGAGCTTAGGAGACAGCCTAGTTCACAGCAAGTACCTGAAATGGGAACATTGGCCATCATAATGAAATTTCAGAGCAAAAAGGATGTTAGGAATCAAAACCAACCCTTCATTTTACAGCTATGGAAACCAAGGTCCACTAATATTTGAGATAGTAGCACAGCTGGAGTTAGAATCAACATCTGCTAGATTCATGATCCCGTGTTGTTTCCCTTACAAGGCTTCAAATTCAAACTCAGGCACCAGAATGAACAGTGGGTTCATACCTGTTTCCTTCCACCACATCAATAAGGTCATCCGCTGTGGCATCACTACGCAGAGTCACATCAGCATTATGGATTTTGTATTCAGCCAGAATGCTCTTCACAGTTTCTGCATCCAACTCACTCTGAGGGCACTGAGTGAGCACAGAAGACACTCACTGGTCGGAGAGCAAAAAAATCTCCCAAAAGCATCTACTGACGAATCTGGATAACACTAGCTAAACTGCAAATTCATTTCTATAGATTGCTCTCTTGGATGAGAGTAACTGACTTTTAGTAGAAAATACTTAAAAACTAAAACTCTTTCCAAATTCTAAGGAAGGTGCCACAGACTGAACCGTGTCTCTACAGCTCCCACCCAAATTCACATGAAGTCCTAGTATCTCATTAACAGAATCATTTGGAGACAGGGTCTTAAAGAGGTAATTAAGTTAAAATGAAGTCATATGGGAAGGTCCTAATCCAATGTGACTGATGTCCCTACAGGAAAAGAATAGGACACAAACACACAAGAGGGAAGGTCACATGAAGACAGAGAGAAGATGGCCATCTACAAAAAGGAAAGAGAGCTCAGAAGAAACCAAGCCTCTTCTCACCTTGACCTCACATAGCTAGCCTCCACAATTAACAGAAAATTAATTTCTGTCGGTTAAGCTACCCAGTCTATGGTACTTTATTATGGCTGCCTTAGCAAACCAATACAAAAAGAATAATGAATGCTCACATTCAAACATTATGACAGGATAATGGGAAGGATCTTCAGACAGGACAGTTTAAACCTATGCCAGTTAAAACGCCTAGACCTCTAAGACGTTAAATGTTATAGGAAATTCTCAGTCCTCAATTATATGACTTAGAAGCAGCATTTGACAGTTACTGATCACTCCTTCAATCTAAAACACTTTACTCGGCTTTCAAGATTCCAAACTCTTCTGGTTTTTCTTCTCCTCTGTCTGAGAAGTCTTATTTGCTGATTCTTCCCATTAACCAACCTCTAAGCACTGAGGGGCCCGCAAGGCTTAATACTCGAACCTCTCTGTATTTACACGCACTTCCTAGTGATCTCAGCTAAACTGACTTTAAAGTTGATGACTGCCAACTGCACACCTGCAGCCCAGATCCTTCCTCGTATGACTGTCTGACAGCCACACTTGGGTGTCTGACATCTCAACCTGAACATCCTGATTTTCCCCCTCCCCCCCAAATCTATTCTACCCAAAGTCCTACCATTTTAGTAGTAAGACTGCATTTTTCTAGCTTAGAAAAAAAAGTCATCTCTTTCACAAACCACATCCAATGCAGATGTAATTCCTATCAGCTACTTTCTTTTTTTTTTTTTTTTTAGATTTTATTTATATAGTTTTAGAGAAAGGGGAAGGAAAGGAGAAAGACAGGGAGAGAAACATCAATGTGTAGTTGCCTCTTGCACGCCTCCTACTGGGGGCCTGGCCTGCAACCCAGGCATGTGCCCTGACTGGGAATCGAACCGGCGACCCTTTGGTTCTCAGGTCCACACTCAATCAACTGAGCTACATCAGCCAAGGCTATAATTCCTATCAGCTACTTTCAAAACCTTTCCACAATCAACCACTTTGCATCTCCTCCACTTACACAAGCCTGGTCTAACAAGCTTTTACTTCTTGACTGGCTTATTGCAATAACCTCTTAAATGGTTTCTCAGCTTCTGCTCATAATCCATTTCAGTTGGTTCTCCACAAACAGCAAGACTGATTCCATTAAAACCTAAATCAGAATCATATTTTCTCCACAGATTGGAACCCAAACAGCAGTTACTCAACTCCTGCAAAATAAAGTGTGTATGGCCCTATTCTATGACTTCATCTCTTACTACTTTCCTACTTGCTCACTCTGCTGTTCCTCAAACATGCAAAGGCATGCTCTACTTCAGAGCCAATGAATGCTCCCTGTACAAGAAATGTTCTTCCCACCCTGGCTGGTATAGCTCAGTGGATGAAACACTTTGTTTCATAGGCCTGGTTCGATTCCCAGTCAGCACACATGCCTGGGTTGCAGGCCAGGTCCCCTGTAGGGGGCGTGTGAGAGGCAACTACACATTGGTGTTTCTCTCCCTCTCTTCCCCTCTCTAACAATAAATAAAATTTTAAAAAAAAATGCTCTCCCCAAAGATATTCATTTGGTTCACTCCTTCATGTCACCTTACTGAAGACTTCTCTGATCAACCTACTTAAAACTGCAACCCTCCCACTGTATTCTCCATCCCCTTCCCCAGTTTACTTTTGACCTCAGATTCCATGTCATCTACTAGACTACATCTACTCCGCTTTGTTTGCTCTTTTCCCCCATTAGAATATAAGGGCAAGAATTTTTGTCTATTTTTCTCCCTCTTCCATCTACTCCCCAGAGCCTAAAACAATGCTTACCCCCTGGTAGGCACTCTATTGATCTGTTGAATGAATAAAAACACGATGTTGGCAAGCACATGCTTCATGCAAGCATAATATTGGTCTATACTCCCATACCATCCCAAAAAGAGAACTCAGAAGAGGAATTAAATGAAGGTAAGTCTGAGATGGACCCTTATCCTACTCTTCATTCCTGTCAGTCAATACAAGGTCATGTGTTACTTCAATTAGCGCTAGAAGTCAGGTAATTTCCAAATGTCACTGTCCCTATAGCTCAATTCATTCCACCCCAGCCTGCCTCATATCACCTTCTCCACTTACAGTGGCTGTGAGGTTAATGCCACCCTTATCCTTCTTCTTAAAGCCAATGTTCGGAGGTTTGCTGTTCAAGCGAATGCCAAAGCCTTCCAATTCGTTTTCAATTATCTTCTTATGTCCCAAGGGTTTCAGGACATCCAGAACAATCAGGATCAGGTTACACGTTCGGGCCACTGAAGAATTGAAAAATTAAAATTATACCCAAGCAAAATTTATTAAAGATTTATCTAATCCAAATACTCAAAATTGGGAGCATGGGGGCAGTTCCTGCACTTAAGAGACAAAGGATGTTTTTGTAAATACTAAGACACACATGAAGTTCTTAAGGATAACAAAGATTTGTGCCAGAAGTCAATTTGTGATGTATACCTTGTTTTCTACTAGTGTACCTAGAAGATGCACTAACTTCTAGATTCAGTAGTACAAAAACAAGTCAGAATGAAGAAACAAACCAAGCATTAACCTAAATCTATGAAAGAGTTTCAAAAGATTTAGAACAGTAAGAATTCTAAAAGAATAAGATTATCTGGTTAGCATATTTTAATCAACTTTATTGAGGCATAACCTACAAAAAATAAGTTGTGCCAACATTAAGCACATAGTTTGATGACAAATATATATACCTATCTAACCACTATAGCAATCAAGAACATTTCCATCACCAATTCCATAAAATAGCTACATTAATAATTCAATATAAGGGTATAATAAAAATACTGTAAAAGTGGAAAAAAAGAAATATTTACCTACCATTTACCCTTTCTTGGGAGGTTACTATAGAACATGCTTCAGCAAAATATAACAATAACCCCCCAAAAAGTAAAACAATGACTCTAGGAAATAGGAGAATCCCACACATGAACACAGAAGAAAATTTCTGGGTAACAGCCATGCAAAAACTCTATAGGTGCTTTGTCCAATATGGATTCTGCTAGCCACCTGTGGCTATTTGCATTTAAATTAATTAAAATTAAAGTATAAAATTTAGTTCCTCAATTGCACTAGGCACATTTAAAGTGTTCAACAGACCCACATGCCTAGGAGCTACCATACTGAACAGCAGAGATTCAGAACATCCTTACTACTGGATGGTCCTGGTCTAGAAAGTAACCAACCCATATTGAGCCATGAAGACAAAGAACGGTAGAGTCAGGGTTTGGGGGAGAGAATAAAATCAGCAAGATTATTTCTAGAACTGTATTTAAGTAGCTAGAAAAATATTGACTGATAGGCATTTAATCTGTTGGAACATTTGAAAAATATTAGCAAATACAGAAAAAGTAAACAAAACCAAACAATAACCAATTATGTACTCCATGAAAAACAAATTTCAAAAAACACATTCCTTTTTCTTTTTTTAAGATTGTATTTATTTTTTTACAGAGAGGAGAAGGGAGAGACAGAGAGAGGGAGAGAAACAACAATGTGTGAGAGAAATATCGATTGCCTGCCTCTTGCACACCCCCAACCGGGGACCTGGCCCGCAACCCAGGCATGTGCCCTGATGGGGAATCAAACCGATGACCTTTCAGTTCATATGCCAGCTCTCAACCCACTGAGCCACACCAGCTAAGGCAAAGAGACACATTTCAACAGGAAAAAAAAAATTATACTACTTTATCTCAGCATTGAACAAAAGTTACATAGTCATTACATAACCATGTCATGACTGATGACTTAACTAAAACTTGTGATATAACTTCTTTGAAAAAAATGGGAAAACAGGTATGGACTAAAAGAGAGTTCACTCTCCTCCATAAAAAAAACAATAAGTGATATCTAAAATTCATTAACCATGAAACAGCAAAAACAGCTCAATTGTTAAGTGTGAAGGTAAGTAGCAGAGCAAACAATTAAAAGTTGACAGTACACTTGTCAATGGGGAGTGACAGTGAAGGTGAGGACAGGCGGGATAGCAGACTGTTGCAATTTGTAATTAGCATTTTATAAGAGTTTACTTAATGAAAAGAAGGAAAAGCATGGGTAAGAGTCAGGAAACCTGAGTTATAGTTCAAAATCTGCCATGAACACTGCAATACTGGGGCAAAGCACTTTACTTCTCCTGTCTTTAGAGTTTCTTCTCAAATGGGATCTGATGTCCCACAAATTCTGACATTCTGTTCCAGAAGTCAGATTTATGCCCTACACTATGGCATCCTCTCCAAACCAACAGTCCCCATCTAAAGGAACAGTACCTGGTAAAGCAATGACATTCCAGGATGGTGGCCCTGGACCACTCACCTGCAATAACTTGACGGCCTCTACCTTTCCCATCCTTGGCACCCTCAATGATACCTGGAAGATCCAAAAGCTGCAAGATTAAGGACCAGGGGAGAAAAGAAAAGGAAAAACTGATTAAAAATTTGGGCAGATCAAATAGAATGATCTATTTCTCAAGTATCCAAAATTTAAGCAATCCAAATCCAATCTTCCTTATGAGTATGTGAATATTACTTTAACTATGAATCTTCTGTCCTGATTGGTGTGGTCAGTTGGTTGGGTGTTGTACCACAAAGCAAAAGGTCACCAGTTTGATTCCCAGTCAGGGCACAAGTCTGGGTTGGGAGTTTGGTCCCCAGTCAGGGCACATGCAAGAGGCAACTGATCAATGTTTCTTTCACACAAGATTATGAAAGAAACATTGAGAGAGAAACACTGATTGGCTGCCTCCCATATACACCCAGAGCAGGGATCAAACCCACAACCTGGGTAAGCGCCCTGACTCAGACTCAAACCCCCAACCTTTCGGAGCCTGGGAGGACACTCCAACTGAGTCACACCAGCCAGAGCGTATAGTATTGTCTTCACTGCTTTATCTTCCCTGCTAGACAATGAGGGCCTGGTAGATCAAAGATCGGGTCTGGCATACACACAGCTCCCAATAAATGCTTTTTAAATGAATAAAAGAATGGACGCCTTCCCTTCCTTGGCCCACAGGACTGACTCACCTGAATCTTGGCGCCTTTGTATCTGATAACACCAGGAACAGTGGTCAGAGTAGTGAACTCATATGCTGCCACCTCAGAATATACCCCTGCCAGGTTACTGAGCAGTGTTGACTTCCCCACAGATGGAAAACCCACAAATCCAATTCGAGCATCACCTGTCTTGGCCACGTCAAAACCTAAAACATCAATCAATATCAAAAAGAGGAAGAAAGTTACCTCTGAGTATTAAGATGCATATAATTCCTTTCACATTCTGGCTACCTATCTCACTAGGACCTATTTTTGCAATTTTTCACAGTTTACCTCTGGAGTAGAACTTAAGCACACAAAATCCCCCTATAGCAATTCAATGTTTAATGAACCGTTTGATATAAAAATTTTATCCTGCTACCACTTAAGCTATTATATAACTTTCTGGTACCATGGTGTTTGAGACTCAAGTATTATATAATAAATGATCTAAAAAAACAGGTTTCCTTTTTATCTTTCAAACCCTGAGAACTGTGTGATTGAATTTTTTATTTATTTATTTATTTTTACAATGGCTACAACACGTTCAAAGCCAAATTTGTGGCCCTTCTCTAGGAAGTGTACAAACTTTGACATTACTTTTGGTCCTAACCTTATCTCTTGGCTTCAGCTTATTCTTCCTACTTTCATTTCCCTTTGCATCCATATCCTTACTTTTTATCATACTGACTGTATACATTTACATATTCCTACAAAGCTGCTGGGATCAGTACAATATATACATCAATAAAACCCTAGTTTACTTAGACAGTACTCTTTGCTTTTGAAACCAGTAGAATAAACACAATTCAAGAATCAGTCTTACAAAATACAAATGTACTTTGAAAAAAATTTTTTTTGCCCTGGCTGGCATTGCTCAGTGGACTGAGCACGGGCTGCGAACTAAAGCATCGCAGGTTCGATTCCCAGTCAGGGCACATGCCTGGGTTGCAGGCCAGGGACCCCAGCAACCGCACATTGATGTTTTTCTCTCTCTCTTTCTCCCTCCCTTCCCTCTCTAAAAAAAAATAAATAAAATCTTGAAAAAAATTTTTTTTAATTTTTTTACTATCTTTAGAGAATTCTTTTTTTTTTAAATTTTATTTATTTATTTATTTATTAGAGAGGGAGGGGAGGGAGAAAGAGAGAGAGAGAGAAACATCAATGTGTGGTTGCTGGGGGCCGTGGCCTGCAACCCAGGCATGTGCCCTGACTGGGAATCAAACCTGCAATGATTTGGTTCGCAGCCCGCGCTCAATCCACTGAGCTACGCCAGCCAGGGCTAGAAATTTTAAAATTATTTTAAACCACATGCCTGTATTATTTTTATAGAAATTACACCAAAGGGATAAAAAAATGTTTAAGAAAAATACGAACCTTCTCCTGGCCCACCACCACCACCACCTTTTGGAGTAATGAGTTCTCTGCGAAGCTTAGCAAGGCGAGCCTTAAGCAGCCCTAAGTGGTGTGCCGTAGCCTTGTTCTTCTGAGTCCGAGCCATCTATAAGGGAAGAATCACAGCCATAAATCAGAAGCAGTTCCTACAGAATAAAATATCCAGAATGAATGCTACCCCAAAATGCTTCTGCCTAGGTCCCCCTAATGTCAGTATACCCATACCTACTTTTTTAACTAATGAGAGAGATGGGGGAGGGGGGGCGAGGAGTGGGAGACATTTGTTATTCCACTTATTTATGCAATCACTGGTTGCTTCTTGTATGTACCCCGACCCAGGATGGAACCTGCTGCAACTTTGGCCTCTCAGGTGGATGCTCCAACCAACTCAGCTACTCAGCCAGGGCCCTACCCATATCCATTTCAACCAGACTTTAAAAAGAGTGAAAATATGCCCTGACCAGGTAACTAGGTTGGTTAGAGCATCATTCTGATACACCAAGGTTGCAACAGGATCCCCTATCACAGCCCATCCAGGAATCAACCAATGAATGCATAAATGGATGGAACAACAAATCAGTGTTTCCCTCTCTCTTTTTCTCTCTCCCCCCTTTCCTCTTTCTAAAATCAATTCTTTTTTTATAAGTGAAACCACCTTTTTTTTAAAGATTTTATTTATTTATTTTTAGAGAGGGGAGGGAGGGAGAAGGAGAGAGAGAGAGACATCAATGTGCGGGTGCTGGGGGCCGTGGCCTACAACCCAGGCATGTGCCCTGACTGGGAATCGAACCTGCGATGCTTTGGTTTGCAGCCCGCGCTCAACCCACTGAGCTACGCCAGCCAGGGCCTAAAATCAATTCTTAAAAAATTAAAGAGTAACATCTCATTCTCTCCATCACCCAGCCCATTCTCCTCCTTACAGAGCAAACCACTGAGGTCCACAGAGGAGACGTGACGAAGGTCATTACAATTAGCATCCACGGATTAGACGAACACTCATCTGATGATTCCTTTTCTACGGCTAGTACCTGGCACGCCCCATATGACACAAGGTCACCACTTCCCCAGGTCTGAGGAGTCCTGAGCACTCCAGCAATGGAATCACACAATAATCCAGGTGGAGTCGACAGCTACCACAGATGTCAATCTAATTCAAGATTCTATTCCCGGGAAAAAGGAGTCCTCCAAGCAGAGGCTGGGGAAGCTGGAGTTTCGAGGGATGCTAAGGGAAGATACTGAAGCACTTGAGCAGTCAGGGGTGCAGTAAGGGCACGGGATTTGGTGTTGCTCACAGGAAAAAAGAAAAGAAAAAAAACTGAGAGAAACAATGCTCGGACAGGAGCTGAACACTGGAAGGAGGCACCGACCAAGGTGCAGGGCTGTGGGACGCGGGCCCGGTGGGAGGGGAGTCGGAGAACGCGGACCCCGGACACAGGGGCGTCGGGGGACGCGGTCCAGGCTGAGAGGAGTCGGGAGACGCCGGCCCAGTCCTGACGCGGCTGAAGGGAGTTCAAGCAGGAGCGACACCGCCGAAAAAAAAACGCTCGGACGGAGAGGGAAGAGCCAGTTGCGCCCATTACCTCGGCTTCGATCTCCGCAATCTTGGCTAAGGTGCTGCTCATGGTGGCGAGTCGCAGGGGTTGCAGTGAGCGACACACTACAATGTCCCTCCCCACACTAACCGGCGGACCTGCCACAGCCACCAGGCACTACTTCAATGCGCAAGCGCGATACTTCCCAGTTCTCGCGAGAGAGCTCCTCACTAGGTTCACCGCGAGACCTAGGGTGTTCAGTAGTCTCCTCCCTCTCAAACAACCCCGCCCCGTACCAAGAGCCAGCGCGGTGTCATAGAGCCCGCGGGAGCTGGGGCCAGAGAGGCCGCCCTAGTCCTTACCTCCCCGAGCGCGCTGAGGGTCGCGCGCTGCTCGGCCCCGCCCCGCCCCGCCAGATCTGCGCCCAGGGTCCCGCGCACGGTGTGTGAGCGGCTGTTTGCTACAGGCCCCCAGACCTGCGGCTCTCAGACCCTGGGCGTCTGTGAAAAGTGCACTCCAGCCCCCCACCCCTTTCCTCATCAGCCCTTTACAGGTCCTGGAGCCCCTTTCCATGCTGGGGAGACAACCCGGCGGATTCCACGGCCTCCTGGGTTGATACAGAGACCGATCTTCAACCTATCTTACCCTCTTGGAAAAAAGAAAGTTCTCCTTTTCCATCTTTCAGAACTATATTTAGGTATCTGTTTTGTTTACTCGCAACCCTGAGTAGAGTGCATGGCACACAGTGAGCCCACAATAAGTTCATGATTAAATGGATAATTCCCAGAGAACTGGTACTTGAAACATAGCTTGTAATACTGAAAAATGTGAAGTTTTGTTAATGCCCACCAGTAAGGAAACAAATAAATGATGGTCCCTTTATGTTGCCAAATTCTATTTCAATTATTAAAGTGAAAATTTGTGTAGTCTCACTGGACGGATGTCTGACTGGACGGATGTCCAGAACATGTTTTTAAAAAGGGGGCGAGGGGTCGCACGTATGTTGTGGTCCCATTTATATTATTTTTTAAGTTAGACATTTACATAGGGGTACATGTATGAATGCATTTTTAAAGGTCTGAATAAAAGAATTCACTCAACCTCTTACAGTGGGATGGGATGCAAGGAAAGGGAAAAAGCCTTTCACTTGTTATTCCACGTATTTGTGTCATTGGAATTTTTAAAACGCTGAGTGTATCCATGTTATATTTGTGTGATAATAAAATTAAAATTTTCAAAACACTCCTCTTCCCCAAGTGTCTTGTGAAGAGGAAGCCAGGGCATCCAAGAGCTGTGTGCTGATTTTGAAATCTACTTCCTGTGGGATCAATGAATTCTTGCTGAAAGATTGATTGATCCATTGGGAGTGGCAGGCCAGGCTTAACCCACGTGGCTGGCCGCCACTCAGCCCTGGGAGGGAAGTTTATTTATTTAAATTTGTAAGTAAGAACAATTCCAACTTGCCAGAGACAGAAAAGGAAGTTTTATTGGGCATAAAGGAGGGAATGGAGAAAGAAAAGCTTTCACACAAGGGTCCAGGAGTTTTGTTCTTTTCTTTAACCTCAGGCCTTTCATAAATAAATTAAGGGGTGATGAGGTAATTAGATCCTGCACCATCAGTGATGGAGGAGGGAAGAAGAGGAGAGGAAGTCCAGCTGGAATGGGATATGATCAAAGATCAGTCTTAAAAGACAGATAAAATCAAATCAGCAGGCCTTCCCTAACTTGGAGTACTTAAGGAATTAATTGACTGACAAGATAAGGGGCACCACTGCTCTGTGAATAGATTCTCCTTAGCAAGTCTGTCATAGGAGACCTGCAGCTGAGTTAACTACTTTATTACTCGAAGACATCCCGGGACCCACCTTGAGAGCCCCAAGCTGTCAAGAGTATGCCAAAGGGTAATAATCATCTCCCTCGGGGTCCTGGGTGGCCATCTTACTCATCCAATGAATATTGTCTGAACTCCAGCTGCTGCCTGGCACTGTACCAGGGCTGGGGACAGAGCTGAGAGTGAATCAAACAGTGTCCTTGAACTTAAGAGGTATCTAGGTTAGGAGGCCAAGAGTAGGTCTTCAAGCTTTAAGCTTCTAAGAGCCATAGCTAGCCCACATCTGCTTGGTAAGAGAGGGCCCCTTTTGCATTATGACTAAACCACTAGTGCCTTGGCACTGTGTTTCTAAAAAAAAAATTAGCCCTGGCCAGTGTGGCTCAGTTGGTTGGGCATTGTCCTGCAAAGCAAAAGGTCACCGGTTTGATTCCAGGTTAGGCCTGGTCCCCAGTTGGGGCACGTGTGAGAAGCAACAGATTAATGTTTCTCTCACACATCAATGATTTATCCCTATCTTCCCCTCCCTTTCAAATAAATAAAATCTTTTTATTTTTAAAATAATTAAATTAAAAATGAGCCCTAGCTGCTGTGGCTCAGTGGATTGAGCCCCAGGCTGTGAACCAAAGGGTCACCAGTTTGATTCCCAGTCAGGGTACATGCCTGGGTTGTGGGCCAGGGCCCCAGTAGGAGACACTCAAGAGGCAATCAAACATTGATATTTCTCCCTTTCTCCCTCCCTTCCCCTCTGTCCAAAAATAAATAAATAAAATCTTTAAAAAAATAAAAACGAAATGTAAGAGAAACAAAAGTTTCATCTCTTGTCGGGACACTCCAGCCCCTCTGAAGTAATTATACTTCTCCAAATGTGCATATTCTCTGCACTTGTCTCCTCTGCTCAGTACGTACACTCCTCCCACCCGTTCCCTCCACCACCCATATCTGGCTGCCTGCCTCATTCCATAGTTTTCTGCTCTGGATAGTCTCTGAGAGGCATTCCTTGGCTGGGTAGGGGCCCCACCTGTGGCTTGTTCCTCACTCATAGGTTCTGGCCTCACCAGAGTGCAGTCACTCTGTTAGTTGATTTGTCTGTCTCACCACCAACCCCTGAGGCCATGAGGGAAGAGCAGGATAGATTTCTAGCACCAGCATAAGGGCAGCTACATCAAGCTCTTCAAATATATATATATATATATTTTTTTTTTTTGAGAGGGAGAGAAACATCAGTGTGTGGTTGCTTATTGCATGCCCCGCACAAGGAACCTGGCCCACAACCCAGGCATGTGCCCTGATTGGGAACTGAACCTCCAAACCTTTGGTTCACGGCCAGAACTCAATCCACTGAGCCACACCAGCCAGGGCTAAATTTAGCTTCTAAACAGATAAAAATTCCCAGGATACTGTAGCATTAGACAGTCGGAAGCCATAAGATGAAGGATAGTTAATACCATTAGTGAGTGATAAATGTTCCTTTTTTTTTTAGTGTTATGCTTTTAGAAAGGAAATTCTCAAGAATGCATATTTAGGGTATGATGAAGACGGCTCTCTATAAATACTTTGTCTCATAGATGCAAAAAATAAGTGTACAAATCATTAAATCAAAGTCTGCTTCTTTTTTCATTCAAACGTACAGTTCCTTGACCAATTTATCACTTCCAGTCCTTTCACCTCAGTATGTATGCGCAGCAGGGACTGTGCTAGGCGTTGGGAATACAAAGACAAGGTACCTTGCCCCACCCCCAGGGAAGAGAAGAGGGGTAAATACCCAGGCCTCAGTGATACAAACCTAATGATGTGTCAGAAGAGATAAAAACAAGGCAGCTTGTGGGGTTCAAAGGAAGAAGCTCTCACATCTGCTGCGAGTCAGAAAAGGCCTCTGGGAGAGATGGGCTTGGGAGGGTGGAGCCCGAAGAGAGAAACCAGTTCAGGCACCTGAGCAAAAGCAGAGTAGAGGGAAGCGCCGCACACACCTGTGGTCCCCGCCAGTGGCAGGCGGAGGGAGCAAGTGTCTGTGTTAAGGACGTCCCAGAGCAGAAAACTGTCCTTGATTGTCAGCACGTGGCCTGCTCACCTGGGATGGTGAATATCATCAGCATGGCCAGGCATGTCGTTTTGGGGTTAGAATGCAAACTAGTACTTTGCTAAAAAACACTTCACTTTGTGTCCTTAGCTGCCTTCTAGGTTGTAAAAATGTCCAAAAAAACTTGTATTGTTTGTTCCAAGTATGCTCAAAACAGAAGAAATGAACCAAAAAGAATTCTAATCAAAACCCTGGAGTAGGAATGGCTATATATTTTAACAAAATGGAGGCACTGAGACTTGGGGAAAATAGAAAAACAAACGTGCTCTAAGGGGTTAGGCACTATCTAACTGCGGTATGTTAATAAGGGAATGCCTTTGATTATGATGTTAGCAATGGAAAGGTAACCATGGTAGAATTAAAAAGCACAGTAAGCTGATTGAGCGCGGGCTGCGAACCAGGCATCACAGGTTCGATTCCCAGTCAGGGTACATGCCTAGGTTGCAGGCTGTGGCCCCCAGCAACCGCACATTGATGTTTCTCTCTCTCTCCATCCCTCCCTTCCCTCTCCAAAAATAAATAAATAAAATCTTTTAAAAAAAAAGCACAGTAAGCTTATAAAATAACAGGTTAAGAAAATGTGATTAAGGTGGTAAAAGTAGAAAAAAGGAGAAAGAGGAAATAATAAAGTAAAATAAATAATAAGCATAAAATAGGATGAAAGGAACAACATCCAATGTACCTGTTATACAATAAGCAGGCTAAATTCCACTCTCAAAAACAGAAATTATCAAATAGGATTTTTTTAAAAAAAATCTAGATGGGTCTTAAATATGAAAAGAAACAACCCTAAATTATGTGTAAAAGAAAGGTTAAAAATAAAAGAATGAAAATAGATTGATAAGTGGTGAAAAACATGCCATAGAAATGAAAAACCAAAAAGAAAATACATTATTCATAATAGGTAAAAAGTATAAATAACCCAAGTGCCCATCGACTAAGAATGGGTAAATAAAATGCGATACCCACAAATGGAGCAATAAAATGGAATGTACTGACACGGGCTGCAGTATGCATGAATCCTAAAAACGTTATGTTGGGTGAAAGGAGCCACACGAAAGACCGCATATTATATGATCGCGTTTATATGAAATGTCCAGAACAGGCAAATGTATAGAGACAGACAGTAGATTAGTGACTGCCTAGGATCTGGGGGGGGGGGGGGGGGGGGGGGGGGGGGGGGGGGGGGGGGGGGGGGAAGAGATGGGAAAATGACTGCCAAAAGGTGTAGGTTTCTTTCCAAAGTGATGAAAATGTTATAAAATTGATTGTGCTGGTAACTGCACAACCTTGTGAATATACTAAAAACCATTGAACTGTAGTAAAAAAGAAAGTGTGAAAATATTTTTTGAATCTTCCAAATACTCCAAACAGAAGAGATTACATGGACTGCATTCTCTGGACATAATCTAGTAAAATTAAACATTAGCAGAAAAGATATGAAAAAATATAGCCACTTGGAAATGAAGAAACAATCTCCTAACTAAATAAAAACAAAAAGTAAGATTTCAAATCCTCTGTAATCTTACGAATATAACACTTAATACCAAAACCATAAGAATACTGCTAAAGCTATACTCAGAGGAAATTGTGTAGTCTGAAAAGTTTTTATTATTTTTAAAAAAGAAAAATGAATACACAAGCCTAGAAATTAATACAAGAAAACTAAAATAAATAGTGCAAGTAAACCAAAAGAAGTAGAAAGTAAATTCTTTTTTTTAAAGATTTTGTTTATTTATTTTTAGAGAGGGAAGGGAAGGAGAGAGAGAGACAGAGAGAGAAACATCAATGTGCGGTTGCTAGGAGCCATGGCCTGCAACCTAGGCATGTGCCCTGACTGGGAATCGAACCTGCGATGCCTGGTTCGCAGCCCGCGCTCAATCCACTGAGCTACACCAGCCAGGGCAGAAAGTAAATTCTTTAAAAAAACTCTTTAAAAAGCAGAAATTTGTCCAAAGTAGGTGAAAGGACAAGTAAAATAGAAAGGAAAAATATCCTGACAAGCCTCAATAAGGGGTAAAGGATAGAAAAAATAATAATAAATGGTAATTGTGAGTAAGAAAGGCAATATAACCACTAAGAGTAGCAATTAAAAGAATTACAAAAGGCTATATGTGTAACTCTATAGCAAATAATTAGAAAATCTAGGGGAAATAATGACTTCCTGGCAAAAAAAAGAAAAATATTCTAATTCCCTCAAGAAGAGAAAGAAGCCTAAATAGACTAATAACTGTGAAGGAGATTGAAAGGTCAGTATCAATCATTTTGGAAGACACAAGGTTCAGAAGGTTTTACAGCTGAGATGTCTTCAATTTTAAAGATTTTACTTGTTTATTTTAAGAGAGAGGGGAAGGGAGGGAGAAAGAGAGGGAGAGAAACATCAACCGGTTACCTCTCGAACAGCCCCCACCAGGGACCTGGCTAGCAATCTAGGCAGGTGCCATGACCAGCATGGAAATGGCGGCCTTTCTGTTTACCAGATGCCCAACCCACTGAGCCACACCAGTCAGGTCTGTTATCTACATTTTTTCATTGTGCTGATGGTTCCATGGGTATATGCATAAATCAAAACTTACCAATTGGCCCTGGTGAGATACTTCAGTTGGTTAGAGCATCGTCCTGATACCCCAAGGTTGTAAATTCAATCCCCTGTCAGGGGACACACGAGAATCAACCCGTGAATACATAATTTGGTGGAACAATGAATCAATGTTTTTCTCTCTCTTTCCCTCTCTCTCTAAAGTCATAAATAATTTTTTAAAAAACTCATCAATTGTACACCTTAGCTATGTACAATGCATTGTATGTTCATTATACCTCTAAAAAGATGTTTATAACAGGACAGAGAAAATAAGATTTCAAATGTTGACAAACTAATCCTCTATTCCTAAACAACTAAAAAACTGAGTGACATCAGAAGTGATTGTTTTCAAGCCCTGGAAAACAGGCAACACAGACTCTGATCCTTGAGAAAAGGAAAATGGACAAGATGCACTCGTTTTTTCTGGCTTTCTGCCCGGGAACAATTTCCCAACCACAGTGGAGAGAGGTGGATCCCTAGCACAGCAGTAAGTCTTCCTGCGCTGAAGAGGCAGAAATCAGTATGTGGGGCTGCTGAAGCAGCAGGAACTTGCAGGTCAGGGTTCAGAAGAGGAGGGAGTGATAGGTGTGGAAGGAAGCAGAAGTCTCCACTCAGGAATTCCTCAAGAGTCTTTGGTCAAAGAAGGCTGGGCTGGGGGCTGCATGTGAGCTGCATGGGAGTGAGACTCTGTGAGGCTCAGCACAGAGCAGCTGCTCAAGACCAAGAGCTGAATAAAATACCAGAGTTTGGCCCCAGATGGTGTGGCTCAGTGGATTGAGCTCCAGCCTGCGAACCAAAACGTTGCAGCTTCAATTCCTGGTCAGGGCACATACCTGGATTGCAGGCCAGGTCACCAGCCTGCGATGTGGGCAAGATCCCCAGCTGAGGGCCTGTGAGAGGCAACAATAGATATTTCTCACGCTCTCTTTCTTCCTCCCTTCTCCTCTCTCAATAAATAAATAAAATCTTTTAAAAAATAGAATCACCTAAGGTATTTGTTAAATATACAAATTAATATGTGATATATAAAAAAATTACAAAAGAAATACCAGAGTTTGCTCAGTGTTGGAACATGTTAGAATTCAAGCCCAGCCAGAGTGGACATGCTAAACATTTTGGTCATTCGGTTGAGACCCTCTAAAAGACCATGTTTTAGGACTAAGGACTAAATCCTAGCCTAAGGGCCCTGCCCTAGGACCAAAAACAAAACCAAAAGAGGTCTCCTAAACAAAACTTAAAACCAACCCTGAAAGGAACAAGAAAATTTACCAGTAATGAACCACCTACCAAGAAAAAATAAAACCCCCCAAAAAGAATGCAACAAAATCCGGATTCCCTACCATGGAGCATTTATGTCTACCATACCATAAAAAATCATTACACGTGCAAAGATGAAGGAAAATGAGATACATAGTCCAGAGAAAAAGTTAACAGCAAAAGACCCCAAGAAGACCTAGATGGTGGAATCAGCAGAAAAGGATTTAATCCAACCACTATAAACATGTTCAAGAATTTAAAGGATACAATGAGGAAACATCTCAGCAGACAAATGGAAAATATTTAAAAGTGGGGTTTCTAGAACAGAGCACAATATCTGAAATGAAAAACTCACCATATGAAGCTAACAAAAGATATCAAAGTGCAGTATAAACTTGCAGAATCAATACAAATTATCTAAATCGAAAAACAAACAGAAGAAAGGAACGGAGTCTTTACGTCTCCGTGTGACAGATAGTACCAAACTGTAACATACCTGTCACAGGAGCCCAGAAGGAGAGAAAAGGTAATGGGGCAGAAAAACTATGTGATGAAAGAGGACCAAAATTTCCCAAATGTGGCAGAAAACATCCTACAGATCCAAGAAGCTCAGCCATTCTCTAGTAGAATAAATACAAACACACACACACACCTAAGAACATAAGATTCAAAGTGCTAAAAACCACCAATAAAGAGATAATCTCAACAGCAGCCAGAGAAAAATAAGCTATTGAAATACGGAGGATGAAAAATTATAATGACAACTCATTTCTCATTAGAAACAGGTGCCAGAAGACACTGGAGCAAGATCTTGAAAATGCTGAAATAGAAAAAGTGTCCATCCAGAATTCTATCCAGTAAAAATATCCTTGGAAAATGACAGTGGAATAGAGACGTGTTCAGAAAAACAAAAGTTAAAGAGAATTCACTGCCAGCCATAAGAAATGCTAAAAGGAAATTCTCTTGGCTGAAGGGAAATGAGACCAGATAGAACTCAGATCTTCAGTAAAGAATGAAAAGCACTGGAAATGACAAATATGTAAATAAATGATCTTTTAAATACAATGGCATATGGCAATTATATCTCAACATAACTGGAAAATTTGTATTTTACATTTTCTTATTTTTTTTTTAAGACAGCTGACTGGTTAAAGCAAAAGCCATAGTATGGTATTAGGAGGTTTGCAAATACACAAGAAATGTAAGACAATAATACAAAAGGGAGAATATTGGGAGTGTAAATGGAATTATCTTGTTGCAAGAGTCTTATATTTTACATGAAATGGAACAATAACTAATCCTTTTTAAATGGCCAGAATTAAAAGTCTTAGAAAAAAAATTAGGAAACCATTTATAAAGCCTTGGGTGAGAGAACCTTCCAAAATAAGGCAAACGCAAGCCTTGAAGGAAATGACTGGCAATTTTAAGTTACAAAAAAAACCCTGTATGTTTGAACTGGAGAAGACACCAAAAACAAAGTAAGAAATAAATGACCAATTGGTGAAACATTTGCAACACATATGAAAGACAAAGTTTTACAATTCCTACTATACAAAAAAGCCTGTACAAATTGTCATGAGAAAAAAAGATAATCAATTCAACAGAGAAGTGAGCAAAGGATATGAACAGGCAATTCCAAGAAGAGGAAACCCAGAGGTCAATAAACATACCAAAAACTGCTTACCAACTCTACTGACCAGGGAAATTCCAATAAGAGACACAATGAGACGGCATTTTGCCCCTATCATATTCATAAAAATAGAGAACTGACATCCAGTGCTAGTAAGAATGTGGGAAAAGGGGTACTCTCATTCCTTGCTACTAAAAAGGTGAATTGTGACAATTCTTTTGGAAAATAAAATTTAAAACATACATGGTCTTGCCCCGGCTGATATGGCTCAGTGGACTGAGCGACAGTCTGCAAACTGAAAGGTCACTGGTATGATTCCCAGTCAGGGCACATGCCTGGGTTGCAGGCCAGGTGCCCAGTAGGGGGTGCATGAGAGGCAACCACACATGAATGTTTCTCTCCCTCTCTTTCTCTCTCCCTTCCCCTCCCTCTAAAAATAAATAAATAAAATCTTTAAAAAAAGAAAAGAAAACACAGGTATACAAAAACAATAAAATGGAAAGCACATATAACCCCACCGCTGTTAGCATTTATGCATGAATCCTACAGACATTTACTTTTTTTTTTTTTAAATGAATTTAAGCATCATTCTGCGGGGGGGCAGGGTGGGCAGGTTAGAAATGTTTTTATTGTCTTTTTTTCCAGGCATTGTTCTTGATATCCAGTTTTGTACTTGTTATTTATTTGAACTCAATACTATATTACAAGCAGTTTTTCTCTTTCATGAACGGTTTTTGGTTCATGAGAATCCCTGTGGTGGGGAAATCCTCCTGGAGTTCAGTTCTCACTCAAACATGTATTTACAAGACACCTCCTCTGTGCTACAACCAGAAACCAACCCAACAGAAGCCTGACCTTGTAGAGTTTCCATTCTGGTGGAAGAGGCATGAAAACAAAAAAAACACAACACAGAAATCAGTATATCATCACAGTGTGGAGCAAATGGTATGAAGGAGATCAGAGGGCATAGTGATGAAAACAACTGGGGGGGCATTTGTTAGCGTGGTCAGGGGAGGCTTCTGTAACGAGGTGGCATTTAAGCTGAGACATAAACCAAGAGGAGACCAAGGCAGGCTTTGGAGCTGGCAGGTAAATAATCTTATAGGTGTGTCTGGAAGCTGGTGAAGCAGAAATATTTAATCCATGGTTCCACCAAAACCATCAGCATCGCTGGAATCAGAACATGTCTCCTAACTCCCTGTGCAAAGCTCTCCCTTGACCGCTGCACACCTAGTGTGTGCTCCACTGTGCTGAGCTACCCATGTGCAACCTATGCAGCCCCACAGGGTGCCTCATCCTGAAGGTCCTTGCAGTTGCTGTCACCGTCTTGAAATTCTTAATAATTTTATCTTTGAACTGGTGTTTTCTAAGTGAGGCCCCATGGCATAGAACTCTAGTGGATACACCATACAGGGAAGTTCAGTGAGACTCAAGTCAAGTACAAGGTAAACGGGTTACTCCAAGGCTGAGTAAGTGGGGCCACAGCGCTGAGAGGACCTTCTATTTGAACTAGACCTTGCTTGAACACAGAAAGAAGGCACTAATGTTCCAAGCAACATGAATAATCAAAGAACCCTATCATATTGTCTCGCTCATGTGCCTTCTCTGTATTATTAACCAACTACTTACGCTAAAAATGATGATGGAAAAGGGAGGATAGGTCGACCCATAATTCCTTCTCTTTTTAGTCCTTACATATTGGAGAGCTGAGTGAGAGTGTGGCAGAATGCGCATGTATCAGGAAGTGAAATAAGCACAGTTGAGCTTGCTTTCTGCAGCATTTCCACTGCTGAAGCAAAGAGAAAAAAAATACAAATGCATGAACAACTCACAAAATGCAAATTGTGCAAATCTGGTTATTCCACATAGGAGTTAAATGGGTTGTGGGGTTTTTTTTTGTTTGTTTTGTTTTTTGTTTTTGCATTTAAAGCTGGCATTGCACAATATAAACGTGAATGGTAAAATTCATGTTAATAAGTGAAAATTTTATTTTTTCTTTCCTTAGGACACGTCGAGAGACACCTGCAGAAAAAGAAAAAGCTTTACATGTTATTATTTTCACCAGCATTTCCTCCCCTGCTTTTCTTATAAGAGGCCCCACAGCTTTCGTTTTTCACAGGATTCCACAAATTATATAGCAGGCCCCTGGGGCAGCCAAGAGGGAAACCCTCGGATCTCTGCCTCTGAGTGAGGGGCTTCTGAGTGGGGTAGAAGAAGAGGAAAAGCCCACCTGAGGCAGCAGCGCCATGGATTCAGCTTTAGTGCAGGAGGGTGTCAGCAGCAACACGTGTCTGGACATGTTCAAAACTGACACCCGACGTTTTTCCTTAATTTGCCTGTGTTCTACTCTGAGTTTTTAAAATCTGTTTTAAAAGTCAAGAGAAACACAAATTCTTGGTAGTTAATTCAGACTATGTAATGACGTAATAGGTGAAAATGCCTTTTTGCTGCTTACCAAAATCCCCTACTTCTCCCAGAAGTAACAGCAAGTAACCTGAGATTCTGTGTCCTTTTTTTTTTTAAAGAAAAAAAAAACCGTTTTGTTGATTGATTTTAGAGGGAGAGGAAGGGGAAGGGGAGAGAGAGAAAAAAAAACATTGATTTGTTCTTTCACTTATTTATGCATTTATTGATTGAGTCTTGTATGTGCCCTGACCAGGGATCAAACCCAAAGCCCTGGTATATCAAGACAGTGCACTAATCAACTGACCTACCTGGCCAGGGCCCTGCATGCTTTTCTAAGGAGGCAATAACTAAGGCTCAGAGAGAGGAAGTGCACCACCTACAGTGACCCAGCTAGTAAATGGAAGAATCGGAACTTGGCTCCACCTTGAAAATGTGTTCCCTTCATGTCTTCAGCAGAACCATTAATAACACGACAAGCCAAGGCAGGCGCTGGAGAGCATCATGAGTGTGTCTGGCCCAGATTCCAGCCCATAATGACAGTCCTTGGAGGCGGCTTGGGAAATCCCAACCACATATCAGTTTCACCACTCTCAATGGCCTTCATAATATTTTTGTTAAAAAAAAATGAAGATTCAGAGTAAGGAGATCAAGTACATTATTAGTTCCTGTGATCTGAACTGTCAGATGAATTTCTGCAATTTAGTACCTCCTAATGCAGTCGGCTGGAAGTTTCAAAGCAGGCTGTGTCGGAAATAACAGATTTCTAAATGAACTTGACTGACAGAAACACAATATTGGGGGCAGGGGTGGGTGGGACCTACTGAGCAGAGATGATATCTGATCGTGTCTGGACAGTCAGGGCCTGGCACAGCTCAAGGTAATTGCTCAACATGCTGGACAAATCGAATTAGTCAGTGTGCACAAAGGCTTCTAATTCTGATGTCCTTAAAAGGAAAAGACAGTCCAGTTTTTCTGGGGCTTCAATGGAAGATAGCAAGGCGAGTCCCTGATTTATGAAGATGCTTTCAAGCTGAGCAGTCATGACATGATATAATTGCCTCAGGAAGAGCCCTCATCTCATGAGGCATTGGCCCAGTTCACAACAATCACATTTTCTGCAAATTGTCCTCTCCCCACGGTGTAGGCCAGGGCAGTCATTTGGTAGGACAGGACCCCTCCCTTTCTCCTGGACACAGGGGATGGTACCAGGGGTTTATAAGGTCACCTGAGTTGGGGTCATCCAATTTTCTCTCCAAAAGCTTCAGCACTGGGGCTCTGCAGTATCAGTTGGTTTCTAGTGTGGCTGGGATGAAGAACAGGAGAAAATTTAGGATTCTTGATGTAGCCATCTTCTGTCATGTGCCTGGGTAGACAGAGAAAGCCAATCTGTAGAGTACTCAGGGAAAAGAAGAAATGAAGGCTGGCTCCTGGCAGCTGTTTTTGTACCATGTGATCCTATCTTTGACCATAACCGACTGGACCTGTGTGGCAGCAGATCCAAGTCTGGCCTGTTCTAGTCCTTTCCCTGGGAACTTGGTGAGAAGTCCAGTCTTTCTGTGTGACGGGAACTACACATATGACCCTGGAGAGAGCTGAGGAACAGAATGTCTTTTCTCCACCCAGACCGGGGAAACAGAGAAGCTGGTCTGCAGCCCGAAAACAACACATCAGAAACAAATTATGGAGAGAAAGCATTCCCTTCATCCCCAAAGTGCTCTTCTCCCTTCTGCGCCTGCTGACATTCCCAATTGTGGTTCCAGAGGACGCTCTTGTGTCTTTCAAATAAAGTTCTTTCTTCCCTACAGAGCTTGAGTTGACTTTGTTACTTGCAACTAAAAGAGCTGTAACTGATTCTCAGCGCTCCTGACTCTTTCCCAGGCCTCCTAAGGCTGCATTATTTTTGGGTTCAGTGAGTGGTAGCAGTGCTTTTCCAGTACATTCATATTCTCTTCACTTAAACTAGTTTGAATAAATCTTTGCAAAGAGCTTTGACTAAAACAACACGTGACTATTATTATGAGGAAGTCAACACTGGGCAAAGTTCCCCCAGCCTTCTTCAAGATGTCACTTCACGTCTGTTCTTCCTGGCCTCTCTGAACCTTGCCCAATCCTTAGATGCCATGTGTGTACAGCTAGGAGGATGCAGGAAGTAACAGGGGGGTTCCCTTAAGAAAACAAAGAACAGGACTTGGGAGGATCTGGGTTTCAGTCTTGGCTCCATGCATTAGTGCAGCCTCTGGGCAAGTCCTAGACCCTCCTCTAACCTCAGTCTGTGCGTCTCTAAAATGGGAGTAATCATCCTCACTTTCCTGCTCACCCAGACTTGTTGGGTGGTCAAAGAGTAAAAGAGATACAAGAGCGCAAAGAATTTATTGTATAATGACTATAAAGTGAATCGATGATCATGTAGAAAATTATGAAAAGGAAGAATAACAGAAGAGAGGAAATAGGAAAAAATCACCTGTAAGTTGGCCCCCCATTAAATGCCACTGGTAAGATTTTATTGCACGGCTTCAAATCTTTTTTCTATGTATACTTTCCTTTTTTGTGACAAAATTGGGATCCTACTGTTTTGTATGAAGTAGGATCTCTACTCTCTTAAGATAACAACAGTTTGTGAATATTTTTCAAAATTATTCCGCTTCATTTTGAATGGCCGCATAGTATTTCATCCTAGAGATGAATCTTAGAATCATCCCCCATTCATTCCAAGACCCCATGCTGGACACTGAGGCAGATTAATGGAGGGAGAGATCAAAGATGCTGGGATAAAGGCTAACCATCAAGAAAGACTTCATTCCACTTGAACTTTGAATGTCTTCATGAATGTATTACATATTCAAGTGAATAAATGGATGAAAGTCTTCAGAGGAGTTGAAATCTGAGCTGATTATTGAAAACAATTTTTTTTAGAAGAGGAAAATGTAGGGAAAGGGGAATTCCTAAGAAAGGAAGCGAAGCAAAGGTGTGGAGGCATGAAACATGAAACAAAGCGGATTATGGAGCAGATTGATTTATCTAGAAAAAGGTCTAACATCAGGGGCTGGCAAGTGCAAAGTCAGGATTTGAACCCAGGCTTGCCTGGTTCCAAAGTGCTCACTAGTGACCACTATCCCTTGAGCAGGGACCTGGGTCCCCCTGGATCTGGGGCAGATTCCTTCCCAGTCCGGGTCTGTGAAACGGTGGAGATGAATGGATGATACCTAAGGTTCCACCCAGGTTTATTTCCTGTGCATCCAAGTCCTGCTTTACCAGAGTATGTTTGCTGGCCACCTGGAGTCCGGTGGATCAGATGAGCTTGCCAAGGGTCAGGTGCTGCAGGGTTCCAGGTTCAAGGCCCAGGCCCTATCTCAGAGCACTTCTGTGGTGGGGGTCCAGCCACAGGCTCACAGCATTTGACCTCGCTGCCCAAGGTCATATGTTACATACCATTGGCAGAGAGAGGCCCACCCGGGAATCCTGGGAGCAATGTCTAGGCACAAAAAACGGCAAATGTGAGTCAGAGCACTCCCCGGAGAGGAACCATTCTAGGGAAGGCAAACTGGGCCCACGGGCTTGTTCCATTCGGCCAGCACCACGTTCACTGAAAGGTTTGGGCTGGTTCCTGGACACTGAAATGTGGGAGATTTTCCAGATTTCTACAAGTTCATGAGAAATAGGAAGAGCTGATGATACTGGGCCCACATTCCCACAGCAACGGGCTGGACTCCGGCTGCCCCTTTGCTGTGGTGACTTCCTGAGCCCCACAGTCCCCATTTGGCCCACATGCCTCACCAAGTTCCTGGGCCCTGGAGGCACATGACTTTGAGATATTGATCTAGGTCGACTCTCACTTTACAGGTGAGGGAACTGAATCCTAGAGAGAGGAAGGGACTGAACTAGGGTCACAAAGACTAGAGATTCCAGCTAGTTTCCAAGGTCCAAATTCAGTATGTGTTTCTTTTGAAGCACAAGCCCTGGATGGAAAACCAGGACTCCTGTGCCCTAGGTGAAGGCTGAGTCACACAGAATGAAACGGCAGCTCCTCCTGGGCTGGTGCCTCCAGAGTATCATGTAACCCACCAGCCCTTCCCTTCCTCACCTCCTCCTAACCCACCCTCCCACCCCCTCTTCCCCTCCTCACCCACCTCATCCCTCCCCCTTCCTCTCGACATCCCACCCCTACCCCAAAGGGTTTGGGAAGCACCTGGCACTACAATATGCCACAGGCTTACTCAGAAAGGTCCAGCTGCCAGGAAAGAAATACCCTGGGGCCTGTCCTCCTTACCGCTGAGAATTTGGCTGTGGTTTCTTGTAGGAAGGCTGCCCTGATCCTGCATCATCCCTGGTGGATCTAATTCTGATGCTTCCTTCATCACCACATTTAACACTGAATTGCAAACAACGACAAAATAGCTACCATTTGCTTAATCATTTACAATGTGCATAATAATATTCTCACTAATCTCTATAGGCCGTGAGAAGTAAATTTCCCCCAAATCTCATCCCTTGGAAGTGGGGTCAGCTCTCCTGGTCTGACATGAAGCAGATGCTCTTCCTATTTTCTAGACCTCAGTTTCTAGAAATGGTATTTCAGAATCAAGAGAGACCCGAAGCCCTGAGGATGTGGGTTTACTCCATCACCTTGACTTTCCGGGTTCTCCACGTGAATCGTGCGACATCGAAACTGCACAGTTGGGAGCTGGGAAGTCACCTTAGGAAGGAACTGCAAGCGGCTTGGTAGTGTTTTGGTAGACGTGGACCTTCCATTGAAAGCTTCTGCTTGTATCCTTACCTACCCCTCGCCATAAATGGCCTTGGAATGACACCCCAACTTCCTGAGCCAGAGTACGACCCAGGTTCATTTAGCTAAACTGTGGGAATTTATATGGTAGTTCTTATTTTAAAATCTAAGTTTTGGACTTCTGAATAAATTTCTTTTGCTTTAAGTGCCCTGCCCAAAATCTATTTACTTCCTACGCCCAAAAAGAAAATTCCTTGTGAAAACACCATTGGCCCCACAAATTATCTCCCTCTATTTCTAGTCCAATGATCGTGTTAAAACTCCTGCCACATTTGATGTGCAAAGGTGTCCAGCTCAGTGCTGACTATAGTAAGAAATAAAAGTAAAAGGACGCAACCTAAATGTCCGACATAGAAAACCCACTAAAGAATCAAAGTACAACCATCGTCTTAGTAAGAAAGCTCTGAGGCAATGAAAACAACATTTACTTATTTTATTTTTAATTTTACGTACTTATTTATTTATTTTTATTTTTATTTTTTTAGAGAGAAGGGAAGGGAGGGAGAAAGAGTGAGAGAAACATCCACCCGTCACCTCTCACATGTCCCCAACCCAGATACGTGCCCTAACCGGGAATCAAACCAACGACCCTTTGGTTTGCAGATCAGCGCTCAATTCACTGAGTCACACCAGCCAGGGATTTATTTTTAGTATTTATATGATGACTTGAAAAATAATCATGATATTATGGATTCTTCATTGCTTTTCAAATTACAGAAGTAATCCTCTTTCATTATAAAAAGAGAATAAGCCCTGGCTGGCGTAGCTCAGTGGATTGAGCGCGGGCTGCGAACCAGGCATCACAGGTTCGATTCCCAGTCAGGGCACATGCCTGGGTTGCAGGCCACGGCCCCCAGCCCCCAGCAACTGCACATTGAAGTCTCTCTATCTCTCTCTCTTTCTCCCTCCCTTCCCTCTCTAAAATAAAAAAATAAATTTTAGGCCCTGGCTGGCATAGCTCAGTGGATTGAGCGCGGGCTGCGAACCAGGTATCGCAGGTTCGATTCCCAGTCAGGGCACATGCCTAGGTTGCAGGCCACAGCCCCCAGCAACCGCACATTGATGTTTCTCTCTCTCTCTCTCTCCCTCTCCCTTCCCTCTCTAAAAATAAATAAATAAAATCTTTAAAAAAAATAAATAAATTTTAAAAAAATCTTTAAAAAAATAAATAAATAAAAAGAGAATAAAACACTAAGCAAGTGTTTAAGGTAAAAAGTGAAACTGCCCACAAACATACCTCCAGTTGCAGTGTTAACATGCATTGTCTTTACGATATACTGGTACATTGAAGAAGCAGGATAAAATTGTATATATTAATTTGCATTATTGTTTAACTATGTATTGAAGTAGAAAAAAGGTATATGTACAGACATGTCCATAGTAGTATTATTCACAATAATGTGAAGGGAACTAAAATGTCCATCAATGAGTAAATAGATAAGCAAAACATGGTATATATACTTATAACAGAATATTATTCAGCCTTAAAACAGGAGGAAATTCTGACACATGCTACAACATGGATGAATGCTGACAACATTATGCAAATGACTAAGCCATTAAAAAAGTGTATGATTCCACTTATAGGAGGCACTTCGGGGGTCAAATTCATAGAGACAGATAAGAGAATGGTACTTTCCAGGGTCTGGGGAGAGGGGGGGACGGGGAGTTACTATTTAACGGGTGTATAAAGTTTCAGTTTTACAAGATGAAAGGGCTATAGGGATGGATAATGGTGACGCGTGCACACCATTATGAATGCATTTACAACCACTGAACTGTACACTTGAAAATGGCTAGGATGATAAATTTCATGTTATGTGTATTTTATTATAGTAAAAATATCAGGGTGGGGGAGGCTAAACAGAAAGACACCAATATTTTTGTACTTCTGTTTGGGTGATTGGGGCTGTGGGTAATATTTTTTCTTTTTCCTGCTGTTCTTCTTCCTTTTCCAAATCATTCTCAAGGAGAAAATAAACATTAAATATACAAATGATGAAATCTTTTCTCTTTCTTCAACTGACTCAACCTCAGGACCAGCGCTCCTTTACGATTCAGTTTGTGTGCAGTTTGGCTGTACTCAAGCCAGGCGACCATCCCTGTGGTAAGCCATTATAATGAGACCTACTGTTTTTTGTGTGTGGTTGTTTTTTTTTTTTAGGCAGCTCGAAAATAAGGTAATGGAGCCTCTGAGAAGGGCAGTACTCAGGAAAAAGCCTAAAATAGAGGCCCAGCATGGACATCCATGAGAGGTCATTTTCAGCCCACATCTTGTGGTCTCTCCATTGAGGTTAGTTCAGCTCAACAAACTTGAAACAATATTAACTACTGACTCTGGGCCAGGTCCTCTGTCCTGTGCCAAGGGCTGGGGGACAGGACTAACCCAGGGGCCATCCTGCCTTCTCACAGTCCAGTTGCGCTAACACCGAGTGCTGATGGATGGACCACAAATCACCCCAGAATATTCAGTTGAAAGCTTCTCAGTTCAAGCATCACCACCTTTGTTCATGCCACCGACCTGTGCTGTCGGACATTCAACGGTCTCCAGTTTTCATGGTTAGAAACAGTGCTCCAGCGAATATTCCGGAACCTATATCTTGGAGCACAGCTGCGCTTATTTCATCAGATTCCTACAGATGAAATTGCTGGGTCAAAGGGTAAATGTATTTCCTAGGCTTCTAAAACATACTGCCAGACCACTTTCCAGAAGGTTGCACCGAGGTACACTCTCAGCAGCAGAGTCTGAGAACATTGGGTTCTTCCTGGCCCTAGTCAGCCACGATGGTAGTTTGCAAACTATCTGACAATTTGATGGCCAAAAATAACGTCTTTAATGTACCCATTGAACAAATATTTATGAATGCCATGCTGGGCAATGGAAACACTGTAGGGACAAGATAGTTCCTTCTGCCTGGTGAGAAAGAAGACAGTTTAAGAGGAAATTATTACCTTGAGGAACAGTGGTGTGAGGGCGGTTGTGAGAGAGCAAAGGGGAAACTTGGGGCACCAGAGGGAACTCACAGAAGGACCTAACTGCTCAGGGTCTCCAGGGGAGCCTCTTAGAGGAAGCCGAATTTAAGCCAATGAGTCCTTTGGAAATAGAATTAGGCTTTTACAGGCTCTTTGCATATCCTCTTTTGTGAGTTGCTTGCTTAAGTCCTTTGCACGTTTTTTTCCTTTAGGATATTGTTTTAAATTTTTTTTAATTGAGGTAAAATTCACATAACACAAAATTCAACATGTTAACCATTTTTTAAAAAATTTTGTCTCTGGGTTTGTTTGTTTTTAATTAATTTACCTATTTATTTTTAGAGAGAGGGGAAGGAAGGGAGAAAGAGAGGGAGAGAAACATCAGTGTGTGGTTGCCTCTCACATGGCCCCCTCTGGGGACCTGGCCTGCAACCCAGGCATGGGTTCTGACTGGGAATCGAACCGGCGACCCTTTGGTTCGCAGCCCGTGCTCAGTCCACTGAGCTACACCAGCCAAAGCCAACATGTTGCCCATTTTAAAGTGCAAAATTCAGTGGCATTTGGTACCTTTACAATGTCATGCAGTAGGGGGTTCTCTTTTTAAAATCAACTTCTTTTGAAAAATTTCAAATTCGCAAAATGTTTTAAAAGCAGTGAAACAAATATGTACCCTAATTTTGGGGGTATTTATTTCTTAATGGACCTTTAAGAATTCTTTCTATGTTAAGGATGTTGATTGTCAAATGTAGCCATTTCTCCTCAGTTGACCATTTTGCATTTCGTGTGTTTGTGTGTGTGTGAGTGTGAGCACCCTGGTTTATCATCAGCCATGTTTCCTGCCCCTGTGTCACCAGTGGCACCATAATTCTCTTTCAGTTAATCAGACACAGAAAACACTCCTAGATTTGCACGTGGAAAATATAAAACAATTGCTTAGAATTTTTTCTTCTTTGTTCCTGGTTAACTGAAAGAGAGTTAAGGTCCTGCTGATGACACAGAAGCAGGAAACATGGCCAGTGATAAACCATAGCCCACAGCGTCCCTGTCAGCTCTTGAAGACCACAGCACAGACTGGCCAAGATAACCCGCATTGGGGTTGGGAGGCAGAAACTTCTGAGCCTCTGAGTCTTGCAGGATCCTTGATGAAGTTCACAGAGCTGAGCCTCCAGAACAGGCGGGTGATTTGCACACACCTCCCAGGCACAGAAGAAATTCAGTTTCAAGGTAGAAATGAGGCACAGGGTTCGGTGGAGTGAGCCTGGCTGTTGGAGTTGGGGAGGACCATGCCTCCAGAGTTCACTGTGCAGGCTTGGATGAACCGCCTAACTTTCCCGTTATTTGACCTATAAAACGGGGACAAGGATCCTGCCCTCAGAGGAAGGTTAGGGGCACTAAAAAAACTGGCACAGTTTACTCAGAGCTCCACTCTCAGTAAGGGGCAGAACTGGAAACTGAACTCGTGTCTTTCTGGCTCCAAACCCTGAGCTCTGTCTGCTTCTGCAAGAGATGCCAATATTGCTCAATGAATAATCTTGTCACTACTGTTATTGGGAAGTCAAACACAGCCTAGCATTGAAGAGAGTCAGAAGGGAGGTGGGTTGGCTTCACGTGCCTTCTAAGCAAGCCTGATAAAGGTGAGTGGGGTGTTTTATGCTGTTTGGCAGAAATGAGGGTGCCCCTTTCCTGTGCTTTCCTCCATCACCGCCTCCAGCTGGGTTCCTGGCTCATGGCCAAACACCAGGCAAAGCCTGGCAGACTGGGGGCGTGGGAAGGCCCCAGGAGCAGGCCAAGGTCCAAGTGCCACTCTGTCTTCTACACACTTTGGGCCCTTTCTTTCCCTTCCTCACCTGGCCATTCCTCAGTTTCCTCATCTGTAAAATGAGAATCTCAGAATGGGTGTGTCTAGGATTACAGAAGGTGAACCAAGGACGCTTTTTGTCCGTGGGTGGCACAGTGTCCAACAAATGTTTGCGTCTTATCAAAGCCCTGACACTGCTCTCAGGGGGAACTTAGAATCATGTTGGAAGGAAATACATTGTTATGAGACAAGATTATGAAGTTGAACAGAAAATAGGCTCCTCCCGGGCTGGTGTGGCTCAGTGGATTGAGCACCGGCCTGTGAACTAAACCGTCATCAGTTTGGTCCCTGGTCAGGGTACATGCCCAGGTTGCAGGCCAGGTCCCTGATTGGGGGCATGCCAGAGGCAACCGATTGCTGTATGTGTGGTGCATCGATGTTCTCTCCCTCTCTTTCTCCTTCCCTTTCCTTCTCTCTAAAAATAAATAAATAAGATCTTTAAAAAAATAGGCCCAAATTATGTTAAAAACAAAAACACTGTACATATGTAGAAAGGAAAAAGGACCAGAAGGAAATGTTGGCAATGTTTAACTGTTAGTGATGAACTTAGAGAGGGATCTTTATTTTTCTGTGTTTTCATGTATTTCCTACATTTTCTGCAATGTTCATAGCACTTTTATAATCAAGCAAAGTAAATTAAAGCTCTGAGAGCTGACAAGAGCTATCACTTGGACATGGGATCCTGGAGAGAATGCCCCAGGGGAAGTGGGATTTGAGCAGGGCCTTCGACTGTGGGAGAATTTGAAGAACTGGGGTGGGGAGCCAGGAAAGCCTTTTTAATTTTTTTATTTTTATTTTTTGTCTGTCTCCTCCCACGGACTGTGGATTCCTTGAGGGCATGGCCCATGATCTAGCTTGTTCACTGCTGTACTCCTAACATCTAAAAACAAAAAAACAAAACACCTGTCACCTAGTATGTGCTCAATAAACACAGATCTAGTGAATGAATAACCTTGACAGCTCCACTTAGCCGGGGAGACAAGGTTGCTCTCAGTTCCTTGTCCAGCTGGTGCACTTCCAAAGTGGAGGTGCGTGGTTTCCATGACAACAGAAGAGGGCCAGCCAGGCCAGCAGCAGGAGACAGACACAGGGATTGTGAGCTCTGCAGCTTTTTAAGGTGCAGCCTGGAAATTGGGAAGGTGGCAGTGGGCTCTTTCAACAGATGTTGAGGGATAAGAAGGAACTTCACAAATATGCTTAACTCAGTCGTTCACTGGACTGGTCTGTCAAATCAGTCAATAAATGCTCAGGCAGATAGTTGGGTCTTTGAAGGAAGGTGTGAGGCTCTTAGTAGATGCAGGCCCAGCAACTCAAGAAAGTTTGGTTCTAATCTGGACGCTGCTCTGTGACCTTAGACAAGTTACTTAACGTCTCGGGGCCTCAGCAAGTACATTCATAAAGTGGGATGTTTAACTAGCTCTAAAATTACTTATAGTAAGGCCTGTGTGGCGGGAATGTAAAATGGTAGTTGCTGTGGAAAACAGCAAAAGTTAAAGATCGAATTATCATATGATCCAGCAATCCCACTGGTATGTATTTACCCAAGAGAACTGAAAATAAGTACTTAAACAAACACTTGTACTCAAATATTCATAGCAGTACTACTCACAATAGCCAAAAGGCTGTGATTGGATGAATACATGAAGAAAAGGTGATACATGCATACAATGGAGCTCAGCCATAAAAAGGAATAAAGTACTAATGCCTCGAAAAAATTATGCAAAGTAAAAGAAACCAGACTCAAAAGTTCAACTATTGTATGATTCCATTTATATTAAATATCTAGAGCAGGTAAATCCATAGAGAGAATGCAGACTGATGGTTGTCAGGGACTGGAGGAAGCGGGGAGTGGGGAGTGACTGCCTAATAGTACACAATTTTCTTTTGGTGTAGCAAAAATGTTTTGGAACTTGATGGAGGTATTACTAGCACCATATTGTGCATGTAATACATGCAACTGACTACACCCTAAAATGGTTAAGTTTAATGTGAGTTTCACCTTAATTACCAAAACAAAACAAAACAAAACAAAAAAGGGTTCTATAAGCATGCCTTGCAGCCAGAAGTACAGAATGGAACCCTTGGGAGCCTAAGAGATGGGCAAGACTGAAGGCTGAATTATGAAGTCAAGAGATTATTATAGGCCTCCCATAAAATGCCAGGTGACATGCAAGTGTGGCCAGAACTGGAATCTGAATTTGTCTCTGGCTGAAATACCATGATGGCATCTTAGGCCACTCACTCAAGTTCCCTCAGCCTCAAGCTTCCTATCTGCAAAATAGGACTGAAGCATCCATCTCCCGTTTTCCTGAGAGCACTGTGCACCTATCTTCATAGGGTAAACCCTCTGGGATGAATCCAGCCAGAGTATCCTTTTCTAAGCACAGCAAATTGAGATGGCTGAGCTTCTGTTTCACTGGAGCCAGCAAGGGGATTCAGAGGACACTGATAGGGAAGGGGCACATTCAAGTTAACTGGTTGGATTCCTGGCTCTCCCACTATCTGTACGGCCTTGGGCAAGTCACTGATTTCCCCGTTTCTTCAGTGAAAGAACTCGAACAGCTACAACTACGTCTATCTTGCAGAAATGATGTGCGCATACCACAGGCACTCAATAATCAGATCCCTTTCATCTTTCTTTGCGGCTGCTTCCACCAGCACTCTGAAACACACACAAAAAAACCTGCCGGTTCCAGAACCCACCCACTAATCTCTGAGCTCTGGCTCAGGGAGGTTAAGCCGGAGGTGACACAGCTAGTTTGGGCTTACAACACAAATAGCCTGGATGGGTGTCCAGGAACTTTCTCCTCAAGTCTCTAAGCTTCATTTGTCCTCTCCAACAGGCGTTTGGCAATTACTACGCCCTAGGAAGGGCGGAGGTGTGTGAGGAGAAAGAGACCCAGCCCAGAATTAGGTGCGGTGCAGTCACAACCTTCGAGCCTTCATCACTTCCTGAGACAGGTGTTGCTATTAGGTGAACATATTAGGAAAACTGTTTAATCGAAAGGCTCAGAGAGGCCAACTGACTGGCACCAGAACACACAACCACAGAGCAGAGTTCTTGAACTCGGATCCTCCCTCGGCGCCACGCGCGGAAGCCTCCAAGGCTTGGCTCAGGGAAGGCGCGCGGCGGTGGGAATCCCGAGTGGAGTTGGAAGCCGGGCCCGTTCATTTGCATGCTAATACCCAGAATGCTTTTCCTCCACACACACCACTTCTCTTAATGGAAGCGCTCAGTTTGGAACCGTGGAAAGTTTGGAACACATACTTCGCTCCCTTTTTGCAACTGTGGGAACTTCCCGCCCGCACACACGGTGCTTGTAGCCCGGAGCTCCAAGTCAGCCTGCCCGGTGGCGGTCTTCAGAGCCTCCCCGGCAGGCTAACCTCGATGTCCAACCCGCGCGCGGCAGCATCCTCAGGCCAGCTGGGGACAAAGCACCCAGGCTTGCCCGCGGGGCCTATAGCCCGAGCGCTCGGCGAGAGCTTGGGGATGCTCCCAGCCTAGAGGCCAAAGGGCGCTCCCCAAACCCTCCAGTACCCTCACTTCCCTGGGGGTTGCAGGGGTGCGCGCGGATCCCAGCGTCTGTCCACCGCCCTCGCCTCTGTTCTTGCTTCCCTGAGCAGTCGACTATCCGCTCCCCGGGGCAGAAGGCTCCGCGTACGGTTTGGGGGAGAGCATGGACGATGGCCTCTTCTCCCCACCTCTCTAGGGCACGCAGCCCCTTCAGTTCGGTCGGTGCGTGGGGTGCAGAAGCAGCTCCGGAGGTTCGGCCTGTCCCCAGCCAGGACCCCGGGCTCTCTCTAGGGTTGGGAGCGGGAAGACGGTCGGCAGGCGACTTCTGGGGATCTCGTGCATCAAAGGTGGGCTCTGAAGGGTAACTGAAGCCCGCTCCACTTACTGGTGCACATCGCAAGCTGGGGCTGGGGGCCCAGATCTGCACCCCTCGGTCCCCCTCCCCCCGCCCCGTCCGCACGCCGCCACTCTCCGCGGGGAGGGAGGGGCAGTGGGAGCTGGTTTGCTGGGTTGGCGCTTCGTTTGCATTGGTCCGGGGGGGCTGAGACTGCAGCCCCCGGCCCCGCGGGCGGGGTGGGGAGGCGGGGGCCGGACGGGGGCTCAGCTGCG
>PVIA01012267.1:0-38775 GCA_004024845.1 Tonatia bakeri
TATTTTTAACACTTGTAACTTTAATAAGTTGAATGTTAATTTTAAAGAGTTATTAAAGAAAAGTCAACATGTTGTGATAAAATATTTATTCAACAAACAACAAAAATTTAAAAATAACAGTTTGTTACACATGGTAACTTAAGGGAAGTCACTTTAAAATTGCATAGTATCAAGTCTGAATGTGTATTATCCCTATTAATTTATTCTCCTCCTTTTTATGTTGCTGTCACACATGCAACGATTAACACTTTTCAGGTGGAAGAGCCCAAGTAAAGGTGCAATCTTAATCAATGATTTTCCCGCAGTGTTTAATTGCATTTAAGGAGGTTAAAATGTATGTTTGCCTCACACCTGCTGAAAGCACCAGCCAATACCTTAAATAAACCTTATTTCTTATTCATAGGATCACACAGAGTCTCTCCAATTGTGGAATTAAATTCTTCATCACATTCATTGGTACACCCTGCTTCAAAATAAAGAAATGCTATATTTTAAAATCATATAGGTACATGTTTTAAAACTCCCTGTTTTCAGGGATCTGCGAGGTTCTAAAAGTGACTTGTAAGACATACTATGAAGACATACCCTATACCATCTATAGACACAAAAATACTTTTCCTTTGATGTCAAGGACTTATTCAAGAAATAATGCTGAACACTTACTGGTTGCCAAGCACTTTCTTGAGCACAGAGGAAATACTAGTGGGTAGAGGGGAAGGCGAGAAGCAATCTCAGCACTGTGTGATGAATCTGATCACAGCATGAGAAATCAACACAGGTAAAACATGCCTAATTCAGTCTCAGGGGGTCAAGAAAACTCTCTGGATATGATAGTTTTCCAGCTGAAACTAGAAGGGGTACTAAAATCTAATAAAATGGAATAAATTTTTTTACCAAGTGTAGGGAATACCATGTGCAAAGTGGAGAGTCAAGAAAGAGCAAAACTTCTTAGGGGATTCCCCAGGTAACTCAGCATGACTGGAGCTCAGAGGGATTGGGAGTAGTTGGGATCTGGAAAATGAGGTTGGTGTCTATTCATGAATGGCCTTTCAGGCTATGCTGAACAATTTGACTTTATTCTGCAAATAATGAGAGGCAATACAGATTTTGAAAGACCTTGTATTCTGTTAGGAGAATGCAAAAGAGAGAAACAAGACCAGAGGCAGGAAAACATATGAGGGGCTAATGCAGCAGTCTATACAAGAGGTGATGGTGGCTTAAACTAATTTAATGTCACTAGAGGATAGAAGAAAGGGGCAATTTCAAGACAGATCTGCATGGCATTTTGCATGCCAGGCTTTTAGGAGTGAAAAAGAGAAGAGTCAAAGATGATACCCCAACTTCTGTCTTGGGCAGGTGTGTAAATGAGCGTCACCATTAATGTATAGACATCTGCTGACAAATGAGAGAAAAGGAAAAGAGGGATTGAATGTGGCATTTGACAGAGTCATTGAAAATTTGCCAAGATCTTTCTAATTGTCACATGGGATTAGAGCACTTTCGTTGGCAGTGAAGCTTAAATATGGAGGAAATTAATTAAGCCACATGGGATTGGAACTACTAACAGGAGTGATCTACTCTGGTTTCGCAAGATGTGCCTGGTATCAGCAAAGCAATTGTCTCACTAGTAAGGAAGATCAAGATGATAGGGTAGAATTTTGGAAATATTTTTACCAATTCAAGATTCAGTTGTTACACCAGTAATGAACTGATTCATTCCTCTCTCTCTTTCTCTCTCTCTCTCTCTGGAGTTACATAATTAATGTGTCACCTTAAGTAAATAGTTGTAAAAAATGTTTTATCTACTGTAACCTGTGTTGTCATTCCAGAGGGACACTTACAAGAGTATCTACATGCACTCTTTAAGTAGTACCAGTATCATATAATAAACTATCACATTTCTGTACTTTGTTAGGCAGTATATGATATGTATGGATTTATAACATTCATTTCACAAATATTTATTGAGTATCCTGCTAGGTTTTAGGCCCTGGACATTTGGAATAAAACAGACAATTATTCCTAGCTTCACAGGGCTTTGGTTGTTGAAGAGAGATGATGAATGTGGCAGATGGTAGTAACTGCTCTGTTAAGAACAATAAGGCATGGCAAGGAGTATGGGAAGTATGGTCAGTGGTGGGATAAGAGAGTTGTCTAGTTTCTCATTTAAGTTGAATGGTTACAGTAAGCCTCTCTAGTAAGGTGATGTTTGAGACTAGTAAAGGGCTGAGAGAATGAGTCATGTAGATATCAATGGGACAAGTGTTTTAGGCAGAGGGAAGAGCAAGTGAAGAGGCTCTAAGGGCTCAAAGAGGGAACCTATTCTTGTGGGCATGGAACAGCAAGAAGGTTTATATATATACACATAAGTAGCATGTTCTGTACAAGGCTTAACAATGTAACTGAAGATGAATAAACATAGCCCTGGCCCTCAAGAATCTCATACCTTAATACAGGAAATAGAGTGATAGAAAATGGAAGGTGTCAATATAAAGAAAAAGTTTTGATATTATTTCTGGAAGAATTGATTGAGAAACAAAACACTGATTAAGAACTGGAGTACAAATGACATCGATGTTGTATCCACATCCACATGACATAGAAGGTTGATAATACCTGAAATTATGGTTATGTTCAAGTTTCACCATTACCATGTGATATGATCTTGCCTTGCAGAGCACACCTAGTTTACTGAGCAATTATATCAACCTTTTCACAGATTATTTTAAAATCAACTAGCAAGTTTGGAGCACCCAGGGATACTATCTGTCTTCTTCATGCTCAATTCTTAGCATGTAGCATATGGAAAGCAACAGAGACATAGTAGGTCCTCAACCACTATTTTATAAATGAATGGATAGAGGAAGAGAAAGCAAATGCTTGGAACTTGAGTGGTTTTCATGAAAACATAACTCTTGTCAGTTTCAGTATTACTAAAGGGTAGAGTACTTGAGAAAGCTTTGTATATACTCTCAAAATTATGACATAGGTGTAGGAAGTTAGGATAACTCAAAACAGACTAGATGACAAGGCATATATGCAGGAACTGGGAGGCTCTTTTTTTTCAGATTTGGGACCACCTTCACCTCTAAATGAATGCCCTTCAAACAATAGCATGTTCTGCGCATATCTGTTGCAGCTGAAAATCAAAAGAATCATGATGGCATGTGATGAGTGAATAGGCCCTTGTACACACCTAGGTCTTTCAGCCACACCTGCACATGGATCAGAATTAGTGTCTAGTGTCATCCTAAGTATGACAGATAACATTATCATATGCTCACAGTGTTGTGTCCTCATTCCCAGGGTGACTATTTATGCACATCTTCTCTGGTTTTCTGACAGATTATATACAAAAAGTTTTTCATGATTTCACTGCAGTTTACTTGAGGCTATGACTACTTATACATCGATTTGATCAAAGTCTCCCCTTGTGGCTCATGATGAAGGAGATCCATGTTACTAGAGAAACAGACCTGAGTCTGAGTCTCAGTGTAAGGCACAGAGAATTGAAATTACCTCCCGCCACCTGAGTTTGACTGGATACACAGACAGTTATCTTACTTGGGGACTTTCCTATGATGATAAATAACTTCAGAGGAATCAATGAAGCCATGTTTTTCACTAAATTTCTCTGAAAATATTCATCTATTTTGGGTACCATTATGATGCTTAAATTCATAACCGTAAGACTATTACTGCACTGCATTGATTATATATCACATTAATAACTTTCATTACAGTAATTTACTATTAATATAATTAAATTATATTTTATGGTTCTAGAATTCATTAAAAGTTCAGTTATTGCATATAATATCAATAGTAATAATGAATGAAAAATGGTTATTGGATATAAAGTTAGTGCATTATAAGCAGAAATTTCTAAATAAATAGATTTATTTTCCCTATTTGTAGCATGATTTGCTAGTTTATATGAGAAACACAGAAGAATTGGCTAGTTTAAAATAATAACTGTCCTTCCACAATTGCTCCTCCCTGCACTTCCTTAGTTCCTAGCACAGTTCTTAGTACATAGTGGAAACCAAAGAGATGTTTCTTCGTTGAATGGGTGGGTAAGGGAATGAGCAAAAGTGTTTTTATTCCAAACAATTTGAACCATGTTGTTAGGGAATATTCAAGTTGCTTAGTATTTCACAGAGGTTTAGAAGCATTACACATTTTTTTCTGAACCACATGCTTCTTGACCATCTTTAATACTCTTGACCTTCCACCTCTCAGTGGAGTCCATGTTCTATTTGGACTGATTTTAGCTGAGAGTTTCTCTTTTTTCCCCAAGTATGTCTTTTCATTTTTAATCATATTTTATTGTTATTCTATTACAGTTGTCACAATTTTCCCCCCTTGTCCTCCTCCACACATCCTGCCCCCAGTTCCCACAATCAGTTCCCACACTGTTGTTCATGTCTGTAGGTCATTCATACATATTCTTTGTCTAGTCCCTTCTACAGTCATGGAAACATGGAATGGACTGAAAGTGATTTTAGCTGAGAATTTCATAGCCTACTTCTATTGAACGAAACACAAGATTCTTACAATTATAAGCAACAAGGGTGGGCATATGTGCATTTGGACATTTTTTTTAGAAAGGATGAACGAGAGAGAGCCTATTGCTTTCATTACTTTTTTAAAAGTATATTTTATTGATTATGCTATCACAGTTGTTCCATTTTTTGTCCCTTTTATTCCCCTTTGTCCTACAACCCCCCTCCCACCATCATTCTCCTTATTTAGTTTATGTCCATGGGTCATATACACAAGTTATTTGCCTACTCAACTTCCTATACTATTCTTAACCTCTCCCTGTCTATTTTGTACCTACCAATTTTGCTTCTTATCCCCTGTACCTTTTCCCCTGTTCTCCTCCCCTGTGATTCTGTTCCTGTTCTGTTTGCCTAGTTTGTTTTTGTTTTTAGATTCAGTTGTTGATAGTTATGAGTTTGTTGTCATTTAATTGTTGATAGTTTTTATTTTTTTCTTAGATAAGTCCCTTTAACATTTCATATAATAAGGGTTGGGTGATGATGAACTCCTTTAACTTGACCTTATCTGAGAAGCACTTTATCTATTCTTCCATTCTAAGTGATAGCTTTGCTGGGTAGAGTAATCTTAGATCTAGGTCCTTGCCTTTCATAACTTTGAGTACTTCTTTCCAGTCCCTTCTTGCCTGCAAGGTTTCTTCAGAGAAACCAGCTGACAGTCTGATAGGAACTCTTTTGTAGATAAATGTCTCTTTTTCTCTTGCTGCTTTTAAGATTCTGTCTTTATCTTTAAACTTGGCTAATGTAATTATGATGTGCCTTGGTGTGTTCTTCCTTAGGTCCAACTTCTTTGGGACTCTGAGGTTCCTGGACTTCCTGGAAGTCTATTTCCTTTGCCAGATTGGGGAAATTCTCCTTCATTATTTTTTCAAATAAGTTTTCAATTTGTTGCTCTTCCTCTTCTCCTTCTGGTACCCCAATGATTTGGATGTCGGAATGTCTAAAGTTGTCCCATAAGTTTTCAAGCTTCTCCTCATATTTGTGAATCCTCGTTTCTTTGTTCTGATCTGGTTGAATGTTTATTTCTTCCTTCTCCTCCAAATTGTTTATTTGAGTCCTGTTTTTTTTTCCTTTCACTGTTGGTTCCCTGTATATGTTTCTTTAGTTCACTTTGCATAGCCTACACTTTTTCTTCTATTTTGCAACCATACTCAACCATTTCTATCAGCATCCTGATTACCAGTGTTTTGAACTCTGCATCTGATAGGTTGGTTATCTCTTCATCACTTAGTTCTTTTTCTGGAGTTTTGATCTTTTCTTTCATTTGGGCCATATTTCTTTGTCTTGGGACACCTGTTTCATTGTAAGGGACCAAACCTTGGGAATTCACCGGGGCGGGGTAATTTACGTGGCTGTGTTGTGGCACTGTCTGTGGGGCAGGCATCAGAGAGGGAACAATGCCACTTGTGAGCCTCTCTGCTTTCAGTCATCTACCTTAGTCCACTTCCTCCACTACCCACCAGCATACTGGCCCTTCTTGTGCTCATTCTCAGGTGGATGGGTTTGTGCACATCTAGGACCCTGTGGGTTTCTCCAATGAACTCTCCTGCAAGGCTGGGAATTTCTCCTGCTGCTGCAATCCCCATAGATTTTTATAGCCAGAGATGTTGAGGCTTTACTTTTCTGTACTGCATTATGTGTTGTACATAACCCTGGGTTATGCAGTCTGTCTTGCTCCACAATTGTTCTTCCCAGTTTATCTGCATGAAAATGTGGGATAGCCAGTGCCCACCCAGTCCTCCAGCTGCGTGCAGCCTTGTCCTGCATCCTCTTCACTTCAGCTGCCCATCTCTGCAACTCCTACTAGTCTGGATGAATATTTCTTTTTTAACGTCCTGGTTGTCAGACATCCATACAGTTCAATTTTCTGGCAGTTCTGATTATTTTTTGTTTTTAAATTGGTTGTTGTCTTTCTTTTAGCTATGTGAGAATGGAAAATGTATCTACCTATGCTTCCATCCTGGATGGAAGTGTGTATTGCTTTCATTAATTTTTCAAAAGCTGCTGTGTTCCACCACAGGTAAAGAACTACCTTTAAATGTGTTTTCACATATCAACAAAGAGCTACTCATTGTGTTCTTTCAAGTGCTTGTTTTCATTTCTTTTATCCCAGAAAATAATTAAGTAATAAATATGAACAATAGCTATTTAGAATAGGAAATAGGTTAATAACAGCAATAAAACATTATTCTTTTTTCTCTTGGTTATTGCATTTTGTGCAGAACAAAAGAAACTTTTAAAAATTTTATTGGGTGCAAGCATTTCAATTAACTAAATTTTAGTAAGATGTACTATACTTTAAAGAGTGCTTATTATTATTAAATTTTAAAAACTTTCATAGACAAAATTCATTTGGTACATTCTGATTTCATTTAGAAGGCCTACACTAGGATATAATGACTATGTTCTACAGAACTTTTTTTCACATTAAAGATAAACAGTTTAATTGACTCAACACATATTTATGAAGTCTTCCTTCATTGTTATGCTCTGGAGTATATCTTTGACTTAAGGTACAATAGGAATAAGACATCAACCTTTTCCTCAGGGTTACATTCAGTGGTAGACACAAGCAACGATAATACAAAGTAGACATCTTACTCTGAAAGTACACTTGGGGTCCTGTGGGAACCAGGATCAAAAGCCTAACAGGTCTTTGGGGGCTTATGGGAACCTTCAGAGATGAAGAAACTCCTGAGTTGGCCAGTGTGAGTAAAACAGACCCAAGGGAGATAAGTCTCTGCTATTCTGTAGACCATGGATCAGCAATCTTCTTTAAAGACCAGAGAGTAAATACATTAGGCTTTGTGAACAATAGAGTAACAACCACTCCTCTGTCTTTGTAATGTGAAAATAGCCATACACAGTATATGAATGAATAAGCATGACAATGTTCCCATTAAACTTTACTTGCAAAAACAAGTGGCAGGCTGGATTTAGTCCATGGATTTTATTTTTCTGACTCCTGCTGTAGATATTTTTCATACAATATTTATAATCATCAAAATTGTACTGTCAGGCCCTGGCTGGATTGAGCATGGGCCTTTGAACCAAAGTGTTTTTACAACAGCCAATGGTCGGAAGTAACCTACATACTTCTGTAAATGATTGGATCAAAAAAGTATAGTACATTTACATAATGGAATACTATGCAGCAGAAATAAAGAAGAAGCTCCTATCCTTTGCATCAGCATGGATGGATCTGAGAGCATATGCTAAGTGAAATAAGCCAGGCAGTAAAAGACAAATACAATATGATTTTACCTACAAGTGGAACCTGATCAACAAAACAAATGATCAAGCAAAATATGAAGAGAGACTTTGAAATAAAGAATTGACTGATGGTAACCAGAGACGAGGGGGAAGAGGGATAATAGGGAAAATCGAGGAAGGGTCATCAAGGAACATGTATAAAATACAAAGGGACAAAGCCAAAGGGGGCAAGATACAGGGTGGGAGGTGGGGATGGGTGAGGCAAGGAGGAGTGGAGGAGGAATAATGGAGACAACCGTACTTGAAAAACAATAACTTTAAAAAAAATAATTAGGTTGCTCTAGAATCAAACATTTAAAAATTTACTCTATTTTAAAAATCAAAACTACTGATTGAATTTTTCCAATTACCAATTTTAGAAATCCTAAATCCCAAACAATGTCTCTCCACCTACTTTGGCCAGATGACATCTACCAGTTTGCTGATGAACAAAATCAGATGCAAGAATAGAGTCTTGTATAAGCATTATTATCATAGCACCCACAAATAGTTCAGTTTGCAAGAGAGTGAAGTAACAAACTGTATTATTTATATTTTACTCTTGTTTTTAATAACTTGATTTGACTCTAATCTTTTTAAATAATTGACTGATTGAAAATATTAAAAACAAACTATTAATATGATAGTGCTATGCAAATAGCAGAACCGTTCAATTCTGTGCTTTCAGTGAAATCTGAGGCAGATAATGACTGAGCTATTTAATAGCAGAATACATTCTATAATTCCAGAGTCTATCTTATGTCTTTATTTTTCAAGAAGTACTAAAATAATTTTCTTTTGAATATTTCATGTTCATTTATATTTCAGCAATGCTCAAAACTGCATCATTTAGCTGAAATAAAGAAAATAATTGGTTCAGTAGTTTATATTAAATTATTTATATTACCTTATAAATGAAAAATTACCCCATTGATATGACAGAAGAAACCATTGTATTTTTGGATGATTTAAATTCATACATTGAGTTACTTACAAATGCTGTTTCCAGTTACAGAATTTTATATCCCTTGGGATTAAAATATAAAGCTGAAAAAATGAGTTACCAAATCATGTAAAAGCATAGACAATGGCTATTTTGAGGTATGATATTCTTTTTCAAAAACTTTTACTTAATTATTTTTAAGAGAGAAGAAAAGAGAGAGAGAGACATCAATTTGTCATTCTACTTGTTTATGCATTAATTGGCTGCTTCTTATATGCACCCTGACCAGTGATTGAACCTGTGATCTTCACATGTCAGGACAATCTCAGCCAGGACTATGTATAATATTTTATATTTTTAATTTAGTTTTCAAAGGAAACATGTTAAGATGGATAGTTTTCTGGTTGATCTGAGTTACAAAATAGCATTACTTTAATTGTCAAAGGGATGGAAGTACAGAATATTTCATTGAGATTTAACTTGTCCCAGTTCATATCGTATCTTTGCAATAGCATTGAGTTCTTTGAGGGCAGAGGCTCCACTGAAATCTTAGTGCTCCCAATAATAATGTCTTTTATGGAGCTTTAGACCTAAAAATCACTATAAATGTCAACTTAAAAAAAACAATAAGTGGTTACATATGTAATATTTCTAAAACAAATCCAACCCCAAAATGGTGACATTTTATTTCTCATCGTTATTGCCATCTTCATCATCGTCATCAACATCATCAACACCAACCAATTTATACAGTTCCTAAATTTTGTTACATCAAAATTTTGTTACATGTAAATTTTTATTGCATTTTGTTACATTGTATCTTTCAAATAGGTCAGCACATGAGGTAAATTTATAAGTCAGTTTGTGTTAATCTCAGGTATTGTTTTAGTGCATGTTTTTATAGTCTAGCAATATATATTTATATGTGTGTTATTAAACAGTAGGTAATAGCATTTCAAACTATGCTTTAGTAGAAATGACAATTCACTTAGTCATCAAAATAATACTATGATATAAGTACTATTGTTACCTTCATTCTACAGATGAGAAAACTGAGGTATAGTTACTGAAAGCTTTTTAATTAAAGTCAAGCAAACTCTTCATTGTCGACACACCTTTACAGACTTTAAGTTTGATTTTTTGTAAAAAATGTAATTTCTCCTGGCCAAATTATACAAGGGAAATATTAACATATTATAAATATTTCTAAAAAGTTTTGTATTGTGTATTGCTTTTATTCCCTCACTTTTATTTTCTATATTTAAACACCACTGTTTGTCTATTTGTTTACTCACCTTGTCGCCCTCAGCAGACCTGCGTCAATCTACCTGGGATGCTGTAACTGACTTAGAAAGATCTGTATCACAGATCCATGCCAGTTTGCACTTCCCAGCATGCTGGTCTGACACCGAAGAACCCTCTACTAGCCAACCATTAACCAACCAACCAAGTAACTAGAAAAATAGAGCCCCTGAAAGAGTGTGATTTTCCTCTCATCTTTGTCCTAGCACCATGACTGTTTTCTCCTGAATCATTACTAAATCTCCAGGAAGCGTGTGAGTTAGCTTATTTCCCTCAGGGTTCTACAACTGGTTTCATGATCTCAGCTCTCTGCTCTTAGCTGTTTGAGTGCAGAACTAGCATACAGTGAAGACATGCTTCACCCAAGATATGTATTTATCTATTATATTTCTGGCCTAATTTTTAAAAATTATTTATTTTGAAGAAAATTGAGTTATTTGTATATAAAAATAGTAACAATGATTTTTTTCTCCACATGTACACACATGCACACACCATGTCATAAGAGACCAGTTCTGACTGATCTCCATATAAACCTCAGGATCCAATGACAAATTCAACATTTTCATTTAAAGATGAGGAAGTAGCACTGGCTGGTGTGGCTCAGTGGATTGAGTGCCAGACTGTGAACTAAAGGGTTACTGGTTTGACTCCCAGGCAGGGCACATGCCTGGGTTGTGGGCCAGGTTCCCAACATGGGACACAACAGAGGGAACCACACATTGATGTTTCCTTCTCTCTCTTTCTCTCTCCCTTCCCTTCTCTCCAAAAATAAATAAATAAAATCCTGAAAAAAATGAGGAAGTAAATTGAATATGAGACACACTCACATAGAGAAATACAAAGAAAAAACTGTTAGGCAAAATAATTTACCCACATAGTTTAAATATTTAATTTTGGAGTTGATTATTCTTTCATAACCTCATTTTTATTAAAAATGAGTGGTTTTAGGATATGAAGGTTTTTTAATCTCTAGAAACTCTCACTTGGATCAATCTCCTGCTTTGGCAAGAAAATGACTATCTATGGTGGGTGGGCAAATACTCTCAAAATCCTGACCTAAAACATGTAAAGTTATGTATTTCTATCATTGAAGTATTTTGATCACAGAAGTCATGAGAATATTGTGAAGTAAGCTTTATGTTCAACCCTAATCCCTCCATTTCAAGCACCTATTTCAGAAATATACTTTTTTATTTAACCTTTGTTGTATTTTTTCCATTACCATTTAGTTCCCTTGTGCCCCTTCCCTCAGCACTCACCACACTGTTGTCTGTGTCCATGAGTCCCTTTACCTTTTTATTCAACCCTATTCAGATTCTCTTTCCCCCTCATTCTATAAAGAGTACCCTATTGGAGTTTGTTAATTTCTACTAGGATAAAAGTGACTGATTACTACTTACTATATTAACCTACACAGAACAGATTACATATGTATTGTAGATTGGTCAAATGTTAAAGTTGCCCACAAACTGTTAGATCTTAAAAAAAAGTAGCTTCTGTCAACCAATGAACATGATCTGGGTTAAGAAAAATAGTGTCAACTCTATTAAATATAAGGGAAAATAAAATGTAAACTTGCTAAAAATGTAAAACTGCAGGAACAGTGGGGTTGCCATAGACATCAAAGTATATTTGCTTTGAGACCGGGCAAAAAAGACAAGGGGCCAAGAAGAATGGAGACATTGCATTTCTTGTCTCTCTCTCTCCGTCTATTTCTGACTTTGAAGAAAAAAGATGTAAGGATAGGCTCTAGTGCTAGGGAAAACGCAAGTAAAATGATCCTTCTGCCAGGGCTAGCAGAAGGCCACTCCAGATAAGGAGGTTAGCTAAGGTGCACGGATAAGCGCTAATTAAAAGCTTGTACCCAGGAGCTGCTGGCAGGAACTTGATGGCTTTTCAGTGAAGCTGGACTAAGCTTCAAAGTTAAGAAATAATTGTGCTTTTCTGTATCTACAGGCCCTGACCTCACGAGGTCCTACTCTGCAAGAGCTGGCTACTGGAGAAGCTGACCTTAAAGCACAGAGTTCTGGGTTTACTGTGAGGGGGATTACATCACATGACTTGCTGACACTGAGGGAGAAAGAGAAGAAAACACAGTTGTAACTGAGGTGTAACTAGACCAGCATTTTTAATTAGATAATTAAATGTTCTGTTCAATATTTTTGGAAGACTTTGCTCTTGAAGGTGGTATTCTCTTGATATGTATTATAGCTTACTTCTGTAAGTAATAGGATAATACCTTGGCAATACAATTTTATTAAATATGCTTAAAAGTAACTACTTGAGTAACAATAAAAGAAGTTAAAAGTAATTATGACAATGAGAATTTTAGAAAGCTGTTTACAGTAAGAGAAGTATACTATTGGGTTAAATTAATCCGAAGTTCAGTTTAATTCAAAATTGTGTGGTTTTACACTAGAATTGAGACACCAAGTTCTGGGTCATAAAATAGGTCAGGAAGGATATATACAACTCACACACTTTACTGGCAAATTTGCTTTTCAATAGGGCATAAAGGCTTAAATGTTGGCTTCAGAGAACAGGCAAGGGTTTGGAGAAAGTCATTTGGGCCTTTTCATTGTATCTTAAATGGGAAGTTTTTTTCCCTAACCTAATATATTCTTCCTTTGTCCTTACAGTTCCTCTAATTTCATCAAATTCCATCTCTCCTTTGTGGCCCCCCAAATAACCAAGGTTATAAACAATTGAGTCACTTAACATCTTCATGAAAAAATACATGTATTGATTAGAGGTAGCAAACAATCATATTTTGAATAATGCCATACATAAGGAGAAAATCAAAACATCTATCCTCTGTCTCTCTCATTCTTTGGCACTTGCTGTTTATCTGCCTAGAATATTCTGGCCACAATTTATCCACCAGCTAAGTCAGTCTTCAGGTGTCAGCCTATGTGTCTCTTCATTAAACAAGATCACCTAAACTAGGTCAGATTCCCTCGATATAAACATTATCTGAGAGTTTCCCTTCCGAGCCCCACCATCTTCGCTAATATTTATTTTATGTATATTATGTTTACTATCTACTCCCTGCTAACAGAAACTCTTTCTCATAACAGATGTGTGCAATGCAGCTGTGCTGCCAGAATGATGAATGGACTGTAAGCACCATGAGGGTGTGCCTTTCTATTTGATTAACCAGTGTATCCCTAGCACGTAACATAACCTTGTTGCATATTTGAGGCTTAATGTATATTGATGAAAGTATGGATTTGTTTCTTATTTCACTTTATTTTCATCATACTTTTCTTATTTTTTACCAGAGATTGTGAAGGTCTGTTCAATATATCGGGTGTATATATTTGCATCCCATATATTTTCTGTCTCATGTATAGGAGAGAGGGATAAACATTTAGGATGAAAGTAAACCTAAGGACTACCTGGTTTCTTCATAAGGCCAGTGTCTTCTCTATTTAGGGTTGCATATGAATTAATTCTTGGATGGTGACTAAAAATATCATTTCTTTAAAAACAAATGGATCTCTTGGTGCTTATGATAGAAATAAAGAGAAAATAAAGGGAGCTAAAAATTGATAAAGGTGACTATAAACATTTGTAGAAACGTTAATAATCAGCTAAAACTCTGTTGCATTTTAAGGGGAAAATCATGCAGGCAGTGGACATATTTCAGTCTTCTGGGTGTGTGAAGAAGGGGAACTCATCTTCATTCTCTGTCCATCTTGCCAGGATTTTGGTGACAAATCCACTAATTTGAAGTGATGCAGGTAGCAGGTAATCAAAAAATAGATGTATTATCTAATCCTGAATACTGTCATCCAGGTATACTAAGAATATTGTCTTTTTATACCCAGGGGACCAGTCATATTATTTTTTTACCCACAAAAGGAATCAATACATGTAATTATTTAAAATTCCAAATCTTCACACAACTTATGGGAAACAAAACTACACTGAGTATTAAGTCATTTTTACAATTAAAGTTAGTAAGATTGATTATGTTTTTAAAATATGCCATCTTTATGAGAACATCAGTCAATGTACTGTTCTCCAGTGCATTAAAAATAGTAATGCATCAATGAAAACAATAATGGCAATTCTTAAAGAGATAATGATATTTGCAAAGCACCTATCTTTAGAATAGATGAGGATTATATAAACCATATTATTTCCTTTCTCCATTGAAATAAGATTAAGGAAGACTGATTTTTTCTATGTTACATCATTTAACTTACTTTTTCTCTGAAAATAAAATCACCTAAAGTTTTCTTTCTGTTTCAGTGTGGGTCACCCTACCAGGTGAAGAATCACAGCCATTGAAGTGCTTGCTGAGGTAAATATTTGCTGTGACCACATGACCAGTTACAGTAATAAAGACTAACTGTCATGAGGTTCTGTTTATTTTGTTATGAATATTTGTGCATACATATTTGTGTGTTTATATGTATACAATATCTTTGTTTTCTGTTCTTTCATACCCTCTTATCATGTAAAACAAGATTCATTGACTTTCTATCATGATATTCAAGCATGGCTATCCTTACATCAGAAAATTTAAGTGATAGGGTATCAAAGAGAAGAAGAAACACAACTCATAAGTGATGCTTGCATCCTGTTCTCCAGGAAGGGTGAGTCTTTTCAGTTGTATGCAGGGTAGTTGTACCATGACAGGCAGATGTATGACCCTGTTATTGTCTATTCAGGACTAAAATGTGGTTTGGGAGACGCATATAGGTGCCCGGTTGACATGGGGTAAATTTGTATTGGTTAATTTTTGTGTCAACTTGTGTAGGCTGTTTACCCAGATATTTGGTCAAATATTCTGGAGCTTTTTCTGAGTGTGTTTTTTGGGATGACATTAACATTGAAATCAGTGGACTTTGTGTAAAGCAGATTGCTTCTGTAGTATGTGAGTGGGACTCATTCAATCAATTAAAAGCCATAATAGAACAAAGATTGGCCTCCAACCAAAAAGGGGTTTTGACCAAAGATGGCTTTTGAACTTGAACTGCAACATGTTTCACCTTACAGATTTTGAATTTGCCAGCCTCTCTAATCATAAAAGCTAATTCCTTAGAATTGGTTCTGTTTCTCTAGAGAACCCTGACTAATACCTCCCCCAAATCAAAATTTCTTTAGTGGAATTCATAAATTTTATTTATTTTTATTTTTTCTTTCTTTTTAAAAATATTCACCAGAGCATTCTGATGACACAGAGCTGGAATCTGTCCAAGTCAGAAAATTAACTGCAATTCTCCCTTCACCTATGACCTTTATCCCCAATGACCTCACATCTTACCTTCTATGATTAATTATTAGCTTCATTTTATTTTTCTGGAAATGATATGCTTTTAGCTCAAGCATTTTTGATAAAATTATCCTGGAATGGCTTATTCAGGGTCTCTTCTGGTCATAATTTCTTTTTCTTTTTCTTTTCTCTCTCTCTCTTTTTGGTCATAATTTCTTGATGTACTTCACTAACGTCCGTCTTAACGGCAGTTTCACAGAGAGGCTTCTGTGGAAAAATGCTTAGAAATCAATCTCAAAAACTAATCCAGAGGTAAACTTTGGAGATTACACACAGAGTTTATTTATGCTCTCTGTGTAATCTCTAAAGGTTATAAGGGTTTTTTAAATAAGTGTAGAATACAAAATCAGTGCTGCATTCATAAAGTGTCAAAACCATATTGCATTCATGGGGCAACAATTATGAATAGAAAGCTGAAACAGAAAAGCATTAGCTTCTCCAATTAAATATAAAATTACAATGAATAAAACAAGTGAGGCAATTTTCAACTATTACTACTCTCTTTAATCATCTGAAATGTTTGCTCAGTAATCTTGAGGATAATGGGTAAGGCCCATTACAGCTCTAAGTGAAAAGGGGAGCATCATCATAAATGCTGAAATAGATGAATTGTAATGCACAGGCATCATTGGGTCCCCACATGAACTTTACATATACTCACAGAGGACTTTTCAGTTATTGTTAGTAACCCAACCCCTGGCTTAAGTAGAGCTTGTTCCCAGGCTATGAATTACATATACTACAATGTTTTCTCAAAAGTGCATACTCAAATAGGAAGTGTATGTGCCAGCACCAAATTAAATAAGAGAGATTGCTCCTTTATCATTTTATCCAATGTTTGTTGAGTATCTACCTAGTGGCAGGCACAGGGTGAAGCTTCAGTGATATACCTGGAGAGGAGATGGACATGGCCTTGGCACTCATAGAACTCATAGACAGGCTAATGGGAGATGCAGACAAGTGCAACAAATCCAGAGTCCTTACCGTGATTTACATATGGTTACACACTCAATCTATGGAACCTGATTGTTTAGGAATATCCCCATTGTTTTTGCACCTAGCCACATTGACATTTGTGAAGGCTCTTCCCTGAACTTAGAAGTTTTTCTGCAGATGTTTGCGTGGCTAGTTCCTTCTGCTCATTTCGATTTCCATTCAAAAGTTATCTTCTTTTCATATTTGAATTCCTGTATGGCTGTGCTATTTTTTAAGTTCAAGGGCAATCAATACTAGGTAGGAAAGATAAGAAGTCTGACAGGTGACTAAATTATTATTATAGAGTAAACTATTTTTTTAAAAAGATAGATACAATATCTAGCACTTTCTCATGTTCTGAATTAAAGTTTTGCTTTCTTTTTTCTTAGGGAGGAAATACCTGGAAAAACCTCTTTGTCTGAATTTGTAAATTCATTTGAAAATAATTACTATTTCTATTGCAATGCCTACTTTCTGTTTTTTTTTTTTTTTGTATCTTCTTTTTGTTATTTTGTGAACTGGTCCTGTAGTTCATTAGAAATGTTTTCTGGTGCAGAAAAATTAGGACAATGTTACATCAATTTATTTTCGGTCAGTTAACCTCTTGCTCAATTAACATTACAAGTTTCAGGGGTGCATTGCGTGACTGTGGTTATCACTTCGCCCTTCTCTTTAGTTCACCAGAGGGCACACCAGAGAGTTCCAGTGACTGCTCAAAGGCACTTTATCCTTAAGGTTTTATAGATCAATTACGAATCTGTGAATATTCTGAAGATAAGTAAAAGCTAGAAAAAATTTGATCACCTGGTTGTAACTTATTTGGAAATGTCAAAAGCAATAATTTCATCCTAATGATTTTTACATGTATTTTAATTTGGCAATAACATTATATAAAGCTACTTTTGTGCTTTTATATATTCTGTACTTAGTATAGCTCAAGTTTGAAAACTGAATGCAAGTTTTCTTATTAAAATGTGACACAGGCAAGTTATTCTTATTCATTTGTAATAAATGAGCATTCAGTAGCAGATATGCAAAGGGAAATGTTCACCTCCCTCTGTTTCTGCTCAAGACTTTCTTTTCTCTAGCAATACTGAAGTATTTGAACATTTCTGTGGCTTTTAAAATATCTTCCTTATATCTTCCTGTGAGTTAAACCACACAGCTCATTCTTCAGGGCCCAGAAAAAGCATCACTTACTCATGCAAGGTTCATCTAAAATGTCACCTTCTTTATGCAGATTTTCCATCCTTGTCATTTAAATCTGTTTTCCTTTGTGGTCAGTATCCTCTTTACATGCCTCTCTCTGCATATTTGCATATTATTCCAGTTTGTTGAGATGTCTCTTTCCCTCTTCTAAAAATAAAGTCTCTTGAAGACGGGTTACATCTGACTCATTTGATAGCCCCCTCAGCCCGCACAAGGTTTAGTACATACAATGTACAACAGGGTGACCCATCCCAGAATCCAGAATTCCAGGGAGAGCTTTTCTGTATGCAGAAAGTAGCATTTTCTAGGGGGTAGAATACTTAACTCCAAATTACACTGTTGTGTGAAGGTCATGTATAGTAGCTGGAATATTTTAGCTGCATGAGAGTCACAGGACCAGGAAGGAAAGCACCAAAGAGGAAGCAGTTTGGGCAGGGTCAGGTCAGTGGAGAGGGAGAGATTTCTAGAATCTGTTATGTGAGACTCAGGTAAACAATACCTAAGGTACAAACCTTCTTTCATATCTCCATGAAAACTTTAATTAAGATAAGAATTGCTATAATTTATATCTTAAGACAAGTACTATATGATTTCATTTATCTGTGGAATATAAAAAAAAAACAAAACAAATAGTACCTAGGAATAAATTTAACTGAGGAAGTAAAAGACCTGTACTTGGGAAAATATAGAACAATGAAGAGAGAAATTGAGAAAAATACAAATAAATGGAAGCATATACCCTATTCATGGATTTGAAGAATTAACATCATTAAAATGTCTGTATTACCCAAAGCAATCTATAGATTCAACACAATCCATATTAAAATACCAATGGCATATTTCACTGATCTAGAACAAAACTCTAAAAATACATATGGAAACTAAAAAGACCCTGAATAACCTCAACAATCCTGAGAAAGAAAAATAAAGTTGGAAGGATTGTAAAACCTGATATAAAACTATATTACAAAGCCACTATAACCAAAACAGACTGGTACTGGCATAAGAACAGACACATAGATCAATGGATCAGAATAGAGAGCCTAGAAATAAACCCATGTCAATTAATATTTGACAAATCATACAGTGGAGTAAAAACAGTCTCTACAAAAAATGGTGTTGGGAGAACTGAATTCATACATTAAAAAAATTGAAATTAGACCACCAACTTACACCATACACCAGAATAAAATCAAAATGGATAAAATAATAAAATATAAGTTGTGATACCATAAAAATTCTGGCAGAAAACAAAGGCAGCAAAATTTCAGATATCTCATATAGTAATATTTTTGCCAATATGTCTCCTAAGGCAAGGGAAATAAAGGAAAAAATAAATCTAAAAGCTTCTGCATGGGTAAAAACATCATAATCAAAATGAAAAGGGAACCAACTCTATGGAAAAACATATTTGCCAATGATACATCAGACAAGGGTTTAATCTCCAAAATATATCAAGAATTCATATGACTCAACACCAGGAAGACGAACAATCTAATTAAAATATGGACAAAGGACTTGAACAGACACTTCTCCAAGGAGGACATACAGAGGGCCTCTAGACGCATGAAAAGATGCTTAATATCACTAGCCATCAGAGAGATGCAAATTAAATGCACAATGAGATACTATTTCACACTGGTCAGAATGGCCATCACAAATAAAGTAACAAACAAAAAGTGCTGGTGAGGATGTGAGGAAAAGGGAACCCTAGTGCACTGTTGGTGGGAATGCAGACTGGTGCAGCCACTGTGGAAACCACTATGGAATTTCCTCAAAAAATTAAAATGGAACTGCCTTTTGACCTGGCAATTCCACTGCTGGGATTATACTCTAGAATCCTGAAATAGCAATTCAAAAGAACCTATGCCCTTTAATGTTCCTAGCAGCACAGTTTACAATAGCCAGGTGCTGGAAGCAACCTACGTACCCATCAGTAAATGAATGGATCAAAAAACTATGGTACATTTCCACAATGGAATTCTATGCAGCAGAAGGAAAAAAGGAGCTCCTACCCTTTGCAACAGCATGGATAGAACTGGAGAATATTATGCTAAGTGAAATAAGCCAGGCAGTGAAAGACAAATATTGTATGATCTCACTTATAAGAAGAATCTAATGAACAGAATAAACTATCAAAATAGAACCAGAGACACAAAAACATTGAACAAACTGACAACAGCCAGAGGAGAGGGGGAAGGGAGATAATGGGAGAAAGTAAGGGAAGGGACTAGTCAAAGAACATGTATGAATGACCCATGGACATGGGCAACGATGTGGGAATTGACTGTGGGGGGGGGTGGGCTGGGCAGAGGAGAGCAAAGGGGGAAAATTGGGAGAATTGTAATAGAAGAAAAAAGTGCTTTGGAAACAAAAAAAAAAACACCCAAAACCAAATAAACAAAACAAAAACAGATACAGAGAACAAACTGATGGTTGCCAAAGAAGAGGTAAATCAGAGTGATGGGTGAAATTAAAAATAAAATAAAATGAATTAAAATAAAACAAAACAAAAATCTAAAAAAGAACCAAATAAAATACTTTATCCTAATTTTGGCCAAGTTTGTAGTAAATTTACTACTCTAACCCTAGTAATAAAAACTTTGGAACCATAAATTTAATTTCAAAGGCACAAATTCAAAACCCACTAAAATGAATTTTGAAAAAGATGTAAATTGTTAACAAATATTGTGGAGAGTAACACATATAGAGTTATATATGAACTCACTGAATGTCTACTGTACTAGTAATGTATTTTTTTTCTAGAGCTATTCAAAATTAATTTCTGTTTTCCACTCATGTTAAACCTTAATGCTCCTATAATTAAATTCATAACATTAAGCTTTATTTTTGCTATTTATTTTTAACTTCATAAATATGGCATTATTATATGAAAAAGAATGCTGAAATCCACTTTTAGCATCACCCACATACCCATTTCTTTCTCTGCAAGTAACTACTACCGGGTCATGTATACAATTACTGACTTCTTCCTATGTACTTATACACACCCATACAACTGACCTATAGAAACCTTAATTTGATTTTGCAGATATTTTTATATATGCTATATAATTCATTTTTTTCTATGAACTAAAATCAACTTCTATTCACTCAAATTGTGGCATAGTATTTCTATGTAAAAGTATGAAATTATTTATTGGGTCATTTCTAATGAAAGGGCATTTAGTTTGTTTCTGTATTTTTCCTAATATAAACAATTCTGCAGTAAAATACTTAAATTGCCTTCTGTGGACTTATGCAGGTATTTTTCTAGAATAGACATCAAAAGCTGGTTCCTAGGGGATATGCATGTATTTTTAATTATGTTATTTACTACAAAATATCTTTAAACAGAGGCTATAACAATTTTTATATCCATGAGTATTTTAAGCACTTACCTACTTCCTCACTCATTCCAATATTTAATATGCTCATAATATACTGCATTTAAAAACATTCTCTGTTTTATTTATTAACACATCCCCTATGATGAATATATTTTACTTGGCTCACTGGTGTTCATTAAATACTTGTTGAATAAATTAATAGATTTATATATGTGAGACTTTTAATGTGAAAGAATCAACTTTTATAGATAATATTTTGCACTGTAATTATATCCTTTAAATCACCATAGTTAGCTAAGAAACAAATAAAATGATTTAAAATATGTGAAATATGTCTATATTCTATATTTTTCATTTTCCCAGTTGTATAATTAAGTATAAAGATCAGAATATGTAAATTACCAGATTTGCCAAAAACCGTAATCACAAAGTATTTAAAAATAGTTTGTGGATTTTGAAAAAATAAAATACAACACATCATAAATCATTCATACCAACTACTATAAACAGTCGGGCATTACAGACATAGATTTGCTGAATTCAAAATTATAGGAAAACCCAAAACTAACTGGGTAATACTCTGATTTTCTATATAGATCATTATAAATCTTATTCTTTTAAAAAAACAGTTCAAAGATAAAATTGAATTCTTCTTGGGGCAAAATGTGATGCGAGATAGACTTTTTAAAGGTCAAATTATATTACTAAGTTTTCTATTAAAAATTAAACAAAAAAGGAACTCTAAAAATTTATTAAATTTACTGGTCAATAAACTAATTATGGTTTGAATCCTAAGTACTAGAAGTACTATTCCTTGACCAAGTCATTAGGCAGGTGCCTCAAATAATTACACTTTTCTTGAATTCAAAATGTGCAGAAGACTTAAGAAAATTTGTTTCACAAATTTTCACACCAATTTTCTATTTTTCATATACATAAATCCAGATAGATTTTTACAGACAGAGTCAGCACAAGGGGAAACCATTATTCTTGAGAAATGCTCTCTATTGCCATCAGTTCATACTTAAATATTTGAAAGTAAAAAGCAACTCAAAACCTGTTCCATTAATTGACTGCTTTCCTGAGTTTCAGCTGTAATGAACATCCTGAAAAGAACATGAACCTTCTGCCTGTCAACTACTGTAAGAACAAATCCCCCAAGGAGCTCTTTCAGTACTTGAAAAATGGTCTCCAGGCAGAGATTTCCTTTTTCACATAGGCACTTATATCTTCGATTCTTTACAAGTCTCTGAGGGTTAGGAAAAGAGGGTTAATACTTTAATCAGCAAGATGTTGGCCTAGTGCCGCTGAGGTTTTGATTTTACAACAGAACTCATTGCCTGATTGACATTTGTTTTATTTTTCATGGGGTAAAAATTTTGTTCTATATTACCAGATAGTGATACTAAAGTAACCTTCCATTTTTTGTGTGCATAATCCTTTTTCAAACTTGAAAATTGGGTTTTCTTATTGAGGCACATTTTTAATTTCCAATAATACTAACTATGGTAATTCAATGTATACAGACATCCTATCTTAACCAAAAGGCTAGAATAATTGAGTTTACTGCTTATGGCAAATAAGTTCAAATTTCTTGGCATAGTGACGCCATGTCATCCAACCACATAGAAGTTCACAATTTTTGCTCCTGTCTAGAACTATATTATAGCCTATATTTGGCCATTCTTATTGCTATCTTCAGAGGTTGTCTGCTCTGTCCTTTTCATTCAACTAATAATAGAAAAATTAGCCAAGGCATATGGGTATCCAAGTCATCTAGCAGCTATTATGTTATAGAGATGTGACCTTGACTACTGGAATAGAGTTAAAAATCAACCTGTCCCCTTCATGCACTCACACACACGTCGTCTACTTTGCTAAACTCATCTCAAAGCAACACTGCTAGCCCTGGCTGGCATAGCTCAGTGGATTGAGCGCGGGTTGCAAACCAGACATCGCAGGTTCGATTCCCAGTCAGGGCACATGCCTAGGTTGCAGGCCATGTCCCCCAGCAACCAACCGCACATTGATGTTTCTCTCTCTCTCTCTCTCTCTCTCTCTCTCCCTTCCCTCTCTAAAAATAAATAAATAAAGTCTTTTTTAAAAAAAAGGATCATTCCCCTTTAAAAAATAAAAAGCAACATTGCTAAAATTAACTACAAAATTAATTTACTTGCATTGTAAAATGTTAATATACCATGAAATACACAGGCTATTGAATATGTGAACATTTCATAAACATGATTATAATAAATTAGAAGAATATTTCACCATTATATTAAATAAATAAATAAATATTAAAAATGATAATGTTCTATTTTCACATGCTTTCTACATGTTTTAGGTGCCTCTCAGGTAAGTAACCCATTGTACTTCAGATATAAAATGGGAGAAAATTGATTGCATATGTAGATGGTTGTTAAGAATATTTTTTTTAAATCTCTGTAAATTAAAAAACTCCTGGAACACAATAAAACCCAGTAATGGTAAAAAGTTAGGTATAATTTTCTTACTTAATATTTTTGTCTTTAAAATTATGTTCAATTGACCTGACAATTTGATGTAGATAACTTTAAGAAATAGTCTTATCTGTGATAAAATTTCTGAATATATTAATAAATACTTTATGCACATGTGTTTTAAATATTTTTAAATTTGTTAAGTAAATGTTGATTCAGTGTCCACATTTTATTTTTAAGTAAAATAGATAACCACTAAATAAATGCAATAAAGTTATTTCATGTGAGATCGAGGCGGAAAAAATAAGACTGGTAAGATAAGAGCTGCCATTTGTCATAATTAATGAGATTCCCAGTGAATGGATAAAGCCCTTTCCAAGTCCTACAGAAAGTAAGAGTAAAGGGTAAAACTGCTTTTATTTATACAGACTAAAGCATTCATCTTTGCATCAGTTTATAAAGGGGTTCCTTCTCGAGGTAAACAATTGCTAAGGTTTCTGCTCCACGTGTAAGCAACACGTCTTTCCAGTGCACGGATAAAACTGCGGCACACCCTCCGGCATCAACGATGTCTTCAAACTCAACGTTTATTTATCCGCCAGGAAACATTAGAATGAATTATCTCAGATTCTTCTAAACTTTGACTGTGTTAGGCAATGGATCAATGAAAGGATTCTTTTTCACTTCAACTTTCTAAATTTTCGTTTATTGAGTATATATTACTTATATAATAGGAAAATAACCTGAAATCTTTAGAGTGTGCAATATTCTCTGTCCTTGAAGAAGTTAAAACGTGGCAAGGAGGACAGTTTTACAACTAGCTATACGACCGTAAGAAGAACGCTAGGGTCACAGCGCACCATTCTCAGGGAGCCCCCGACAGAGGGAGATTAATTTCCTCCAAGAAGGAAGAGAAGCCTTGAGGTTGAGTGAGACTCACAGGGAAGCAGTTTGTGAAAGGGGCCTCGAAGGATGAACAGTGTTTTTATCTGATCAAGAAAAGAACTCCAAGGGAGAGGTCAGCAAGACCCTGCTCAGGGCATGCTGGAGGAAGGGCAGTTATAATCAAGGCACAGCCTTTACTTGATGTGGCCACACCAACTGTCACCCTCCTCCCACCTAATGTTTAATCTTGATTAACCTCTAATTCCTCAGTGTGCTTTGGATTAAAAGCAATGTCTTATTTTAATGTTCCACATCAAATAAGGTTCTATGCTTTATCTGTCTCAATGTAGAGATTATTTAAAAAAATGAAATTGATTTCAAAATTAAACAAAAAAATAAAAAAGGGGTTCCTGCTAATTTTATATTTTCCCAACTTCAACGCAAAGGTCAGTAAATATATCTAGATTTATATATCATATTTATGCATTTATAGTTTTTTGTTTGTGTCACTTGCAATCAGGCACTTTAATGTGTGTTTGCACATTATTATTGTTATTATTATTTTTTTAAATAATTTCCAAATGAAAGGCTAGTCTTAGCCTCTATGGCTCCTGCACCTGGGACAGCACTACTTTCACTTAATTTATTCTTGGTTTCTATCTTCAATAAACTTACAGCATAGGGACAGGATAGGCAAGTACAACACAGTGAGATAGGTAATGTGAGCAGTTGCATTGAGGTCATGGGGACAAGCAGGTGAGGTCCTAATCTGGATGTGGTTTGGCAGGGAGGGCCTTTGTATCCTTCAGGATACAAAGTTGAGTGCTGAACTTCATATCCTGAGTGACAGGTAAATGGGGATGATTTAGAGAAAGACTGGAGTGTTCTTGGCATACAAAGCATACACGTGGATCCAGGCAAGGCAAACAAGAATACGGCCTCAAACAAGTGAGTTCTAATGACTAGAACACAGGTGGCTGGAGGTGAATGGTACTCAGTAAAGCTGGATAGGTGAGTTGGAATCAGATGGACAGTCATTTTTAGCCATGTTCAAGTTAGACTTATTCTAAAAGCAAAGGAGGTAGATTAGAATAATTCAATCAGGGAAGTAAAGTGTATGATCTGATTTTGAATTAGGAAAGTTAATTTAGCTATAAGAAAATGTGCAATTTACTCAAAAAATAAAATGTTGAATGAATGCTGGTATCTAATAATATACCTCATGTATGTTTGTGTTTGAAAAATTTATAAGAAAAATCTAAGAATAAAAACACATATTTTAGATTTTAAAGTAATAAAATTGACAAAAGTAATTTTATTTTTCTAATAATGAATTCTTTAATTAGCTTATATGTTATTTCTTATAGTACTCCAGGTGAACTAACTCAGGGTGATGACTGTATCTCTGGGTTCAAATGACTGGTGATAATGCAGTAAAATAAAATTATACCCAAATATTTCACTTTGAGGAAGCCATTATCATTGGCATTACAGATTAACAGTGAGCTCTGCACTGGGAAGTTGTTCTCAATTTTATGTTTAAAACGTCAAAATATTTCTTCTGGGGCCACTGGACTTGTCTGTCTGGAAAAGTTTCAAAGTTGGCTTTTAGCATTTAAAAAGTGTCCTTCAATTTGTATTATATTTGTTTGTTTGCTTGCTTATTTATTTATTTACTTATTTTTTTAAAGATATCTCACTGTTATTTTTTTCAGATTTAAAAAAATTAAAAAAAATTTTTGGAGACGGAAGGGAGGGAGAAAGAGAGAGAAACATCAATGTGCGGTTGCTGGGGGCAGTGGCCTGCAACCTAAGCATGTGCCCTGACTGGGAATTGAACCTGCGATGCTTTGGTTTGCAGCCTGCTCTCAATCCACTGAGCTATGCCAGCCAGGGCTCAATTTGTATTATATTTATAATAAACCAAATATATTAATATTAAAACAAATATTTTCTTTGGTAATTAACTTCATTTTCCACTAACATAAAGAACATCTTTTTTTCCTTAGCTTTGAAGCTGAGTAGATAAGAATAAATACGCATTTTAAAAATGTGACTACTGCCCTGGCTGGGGTAGCTCAGTGGCTTGAGCATGGGCTGTGAACTAAAGCATCGCAGGTTCGATTCCCAGTCAGGGCACATGCCTGGGTTGCAGGCCACGGCCCCCAGCAACCGCACACTGATGATTCTCTCTCTTTCTCCTTCCCTTCCCTGTCTAAAAATAAATAAATAAAATCTAAAAAAAAATGTGACTACTGATAATACGCATCTGATCGTCCCATAGCAGTTGGCCCAGTCTATGAGTGTAGTGGACAGTGAATGACTAGATTTGAATAAAAGGCAAAATTTACAATGATTGAATTTTCTAATTGTATACACACCTGAATGGTAAGAGAATTGTAGTAACTAATCTAAAAATTGTATTTTTCATAACTCTAAATCATTCTATTTACACTAACTTAAAATTCCATTTTGTGCTATTTCTTACTAAATATCATTTTTGAAAAATATATATTTGCTGGAGTCAGAGGTTTAAATTCCAGGTAGAGTAATGAAGCTGTCTGTCTCTAGTGGTAGAGAAGTAAATACTACAGCAGTATATCTTGACAGGTGGTGGTAAATGAACATAGTCTTCTAAAGCACATGACGCTCTCCTTAGACAGCAAAATTCTCAACCCCATTAAAGCTTCTGTGGTGGGTAAAGTCTGTGGATGTACATTTTTAATAGAGCCCCTCAATATCAATTGTACTAATATTAATAAATATTTCCTAAAGGATAGGTTACATTGAAATCATTATCTTGTCTAACTTTTCTTCTGCTAATATGATGATATTGACTATACAACTAATTCTCAAGTTATTTAAATTCTTCTTCTGATCCTCATTTATCTATCACAAAAGTAAAAAAATGAAAGCTCTTTTGACTCTCTGTATGGTGTTTTAAATTCCTTCTCACTCTTTCCCAAGCCATTTTTGGGTCTATTTTGATAAGAAGGAATAGTAGATATAAAAATGATTCCACAAAGATGTCTATATTTTGATCCCTGGGAGTTGTGAATATCTTATCTTTACAGTACAAAAGGGATTCTACAAAAATTATTACAATTTTGAGATAAGGAGATTATTTTGTATAAGCCAGATGGGCCTAATCTAATCACACGAAACCATAAAGCAAAGAATCTTTATTTGAAGATGTGGTCAGAGAGGGCGACATGACTTTGGAAGAAAGGTGCAAAGAGATGCATTGCTGCTGACTTGGAACCTGGAAGAGGGGACCAGGAGCTGAGGGATGCAGGTGGTCTCTGGAAGCTGGAAAAGGCAGGGAAACAGGTCCTTCTCTAGTGCTGCCAGGAAGGGATGACAAACCCTCCTGAAATACTGATTTTTAGCCCAGTGAGATCCTTTATCAGACTTCTTCTCTAAGAATTTTAAGAAATTTTTGCTGTCTTAGGCCACTAAATTATAATATAGTTATATTATATAACTATAATAATAATAATTATGATAGCCTGTCATGGCAGAAATAGAAAATAAATATAGAAGGCATTGGCTTTGATTTCACCTATGTTTGTTTATTTAGAATACAGATACTGATATGACTGGCAGCTGTTATGAGAAAAAGATGTTATAGTTATTACCAGTTCAACTTTTAAAATTTTAGCTAAGGTTGATAGAGATTTATAACAAATGCATTAATGCATGTTAACAAAGGCATTTAGAACTGAAGATTTTATTGCCAAAATTAAGTGTGTTGCATATATCGTTAACTGCTGAGAAACTGAAATATTTTAATAGAGGTAGAACTAATCAAAAGTAGAACTAATCATTGACCTTAGTTTTGGTGGTCTTAGCCACAAACTTCCACTTTCTGTGTACATCATTTCTCATCTGGAAGATCAATATGATAGTGCAGAGCCTTGATCTTTAGGGGTTCTGATTAAAATGAGACAATATACACAAAGACAGCATATGAACTTTAAAACGTTCTGAAAGTGTAACATGCTTAAATATTATAGTAAATTATCTATGGGAATTAAGTTACCTTAAAATAAATCAGTATAAACACAACAGAAGGATTTTATGTGCATAGTATACTTGAATACAAAGGCACAATACATATTAAGGTTCTTAATATCCTTCCCAGAATCTAGAAGTAAACTTTTCTGTTGGTTGTCTTAAATTTCTATTATGCCTTATATTTACTGTCTCATCTCAAGGGAAGACAGGTGATTATTTGGGAGTCCACAGGGTGCTTTTTAAACAATTCTCTTGGGTATAGAAAAGTAGGCATTTAAAATAGGTAAAACAGGTGTATTCATTCATCCATGTTCAGAAGCCTATGGAAACAACTTTGCAAAATGTGAATTTTAGATCCCACCTATGAAAGTTCTTTAAGAATGACTAGAGATGAACAATACAAAATTAAGTGGTATACAAAACAGTGTATAAAATATGTGCATACCAAAACACATACTGTTTACTCACAAACATAGTACTTCCCTACTATGACCTGGCAGTCTGCTGGGTTCCTGGCATACAGAAGAATGCATGTCATACACATGTGTGCAAAGCCTCTCATCTCCAAGTTTGATGAGAGAATAGAGTTGGGGAGACCAATAAGTGACCCATTAAGTACAAGCATTGTGATTAGTCCTGTGATAGATGACCAAAACATTCTGTGTGAGGAAGAACAGCTGGTCTTGTGAAATAAAGTATGCAATCTTATTTGTCTAAAAGTTTTGTTAGAGTATTCCAGACAGAAAGGACAGCGTGAATGAAAGCACAGAGGTGTGACTGTGTGTTCTGTATAGTTTGGTTTAAAGAGGAAAATGACCTTTTTCTTTTAAGAGAAAAAATGCTTCTCCCATTTTTCTTCATCTCCTGGGAGGTAGCAGGAAATCAGCCTCATAGTTGGCTTTAAGGTCACAGATGTTCCCCCTACTGGCACTGTGAAGTTCCTGGTGGCTAGCACAGCTGTCTGCATTGTAAATCTCATCAGATTTTCCCTGGATACCACTAAAGTCAAGTTGGAGATCCAAGGAGAAAAGTAGGGGGCAGTGAGCGCTGCAGCCAGTGTCCAGTATTGTGGTGTACTGGGTACCATTACGACCACAGTGCACACCGACTGTCCCTGCAGCCTCTACAACTGGCTGGTTGCCAGTCTGCAGCAGCAGATGAGCTTTGCCTCTGCATGAATGGGCCTCCAAGTCTTTGTCAAACAGTTCTACACCGAGGACTCTGAGCTGCTTGCATTGGGAGTCGTCTCCTGACAGCCAGAACCACAGGTGCCTTGGCTGTGGCTGTGCCTCAGCCACCGACTGTGACAAAGGTCCTGTTCCAGGCTCAGGTCCAGGCTGAAGATAGCCACAGACACCAAAACATTGTTGATGCCTATTAGAAGACCATTGCCCAAGAGGATGTGTTCCAGGAACTTTGGAAAGGGATCTCTCCCGATATTGCTCATAATGTTATTGTCCACTGTGCTGAGCTGGTGATTACAATCTCATCAAGGATGCCCTCCTAAAGGCCAAACTCATGACAGATGGCCTTCCTTCTCACTTCGCTTCTGCTTTTGGGGCAGACTTCTATACCACATCATTGCCTTCCCTGTAAATGTAGTCAGGGCAAGATATATGAACTCTGCCTTGGACCAGTACAGTAGCGCTGACCACTGTGCCCTCACCATACTCCAGAATGAGGGTCCCTGAGCCTTCTACAGAGGACTCATGCCCTCCTTTCTCCATTTGGGTTCTTGGAACGTGGTGATGTCCATTACCTATGAGCAGTTGAAACAGGCCCTCGTGGCTTCCTGTATTTCCCAAGTGGATCGCCTCCCCTGTTGCCAACCTGACCACCTCCAGCTTGGCTTTGGCTCCAGGCAGGCCCCGCTTCCCTTTTGCTCCTCCACTCCTTCCTTTCTCTTCCCTTCCCTCACTCCCACCCCTTCTGCTCCCATTGCTACCACCTCCCTTCCCTCTCCCCACATTCCCACCTCTCCTTCCTACCTCATCTCCCTATTGCCTCTCAGTAGGGTTGACCCCAGTTGACACTGTGGGAGACCTGAAAATAGCCAGGATCCCAACCTTGCCAGTCCCTTGAAAAGTTCAACCCAACTCTTCAAGATTGCATCTCTAAGCCCAGAGAGCACATCACCATAAAAAAAAAAAAAAAAAAAAAAAAAAAAAAAAAAAAAAAAAAAAAAAAAAAAAAAAAAAAAAAAAACTCAACCTTAAAAAAAAAGTCTTGTTAAAGGATTACAGACAGAGAGGACAATGTGAATAAAGGCACCGTGGTGTGACTACATATCCTGTATGGCTAAGTTTAAAGAGGAAAATGAAATAATTTTGAAAGTAATGGTATGGTAAACAAACTATATCTATGTATAAATACATATGTAATGGCTATATATATATGTCATGTTATATATATAAGACTATATACATATTACACATTAGTATTATAGATATAAAATTAGATATTTAACTGGTATAGAGAGTACATTGAGGTCCAAAGTGATTAGAGTAAAGCAAGAGTGGAAGCAGGAGGACAGCATACGAGAGGACTGATAGGCACATTACAGTGATGACCAGGCTTTGGTGACTGACTAAGTGGGCAAGCATGGGAGACATTACAAAAGCGAGTCCAACTTTTTTTTTTATATATATATGTGACTAAAATGCACAAACTCTAAGAAAAACAGCAAATGATAGAGGGAAAATTTTTTTTGGACTTTGTGGTGCCTGGGACCTCTAGTTGGCAATGTCCATCAAAAGGTTGGAAACAGAGGAATGCAGCTGCAGGAAAGATTTTGGAATTAAGAATTCTTGTCTTATTTACCTTTTTAACCACACTGGCTGGTACAGACATACACACAAAAGATCAAGAATTGATCAAAGTGATGGTTATGAATTATCAATTAAAACATGTTTCTATGAGAGCAATAGTGTTACCAAAGTTATTTCATAAATTCATTTTTATTAAAAAATTATAGCAAACTTTGGGGAGACCCAGAGAAAACTAGAATGTGGTACAGCTCAAAAATGACTGTTATTCTTTGATACTTAAAAATTTTTAAAGGATTAGTTATATAATTCAAAATAGTAAATAAACAAAACAAGGGGCCTCTTCTTTCTGAGCTACTTTTCAAAACAGTCTTCTCAGATGATAAGGGTTAGGCTTGCCTTTGACAGCTTCCTCTCCATCCACTCTGCAGCACTATGATTTCTAGGCTTTCACAGTCTTTCCCCGTTGTCAACACGGTGCTTATCACCATAGTGGTTTATATCATAACCTCTAATAAACATCAAATCCAGAGAAGATAAATATAGCACATTTCTATAGATGGTACTTTACCATTTCCTTTGCTGGGAGCAAGAAAAATGCAGCACAAGGTACACAGTTCCTTGGGCTTTTCTTAACTAAAAATATTAAGAAGTTGTGTTCTTTATCTGTGGTATGGGTATTTGAAGTAGCTAGAATGTGTGCAGTTGTGTTGTGTGGCTTTGAAACTCTCTCCACTGTAGCTAGAGAAGCCCATCGTAAGAATCACTTCGTGCCTTTTGTTCGGCCACATGAGTGAATGAAGACAGTAAAGAATGAAGACAGACAATACATCCTGATACCGTGTATTTCCATACACCGTGGAGAAAGCAGCTAACTGATTTAGGAGACACTTAAGGACTTGAAAGTTTAAGCATAACCAAAAATTAAGGAATGTTTAGAAGTAAAACCAAAGGTGGAAATTAAATAATGTTTACTGTAAGGCAAAGAGAGCTGATCAGTGTAAGAAGTTGCAAACAACAAAATAATGAAAGCCAGTATAATTTAGGTAAGGTAACCACAGGGTTTACTAAGCTGTTTTTTTTTTATGAATAGCTAAATAAAAAATGTGGAAAAAGTAAATACAAACCAAAAGAATTCTCCAGTAATTTAATTATACAATTAGAATAATGCCAACAAAAAACAGCAGCAAACATTTATTGAGAGCTTACTCTATGCTAAACACTGCTGCAGTTAGATATATGCTTTATCTTATCTAAAAAATTAGGTTTTCCAGTCAATTCAGAGATCATGAAGGAATCACTGGGTCAGGTGAAACAAACCAGTCAATTAAAGACCAATACCATATGGTTTCACCTATGAGGAACCTAATGAACAAAAACAAACTAATGAGCAAAATAGAACCAGAAGCATGGAAACATGGAACAGTCTGAAAGGGGCCAGAGGAGAGCAGGAAGGGGAATAACAGAGAAAAGAAAAGAAAGGGACTAGTCAAAGAACATGTCTGAATGACCCACGGATATGGACAATGGTGTGGGGCTTGACTGTGGGAGCAGGGGGTGGGATGGACAGACTAGGGCAAAGGGGGAAAATTGAGATAACTGTAACAGAATAACAATACAATATTTAAAAAGAAATACTGCTGGGATTATATTGTAAGAATCCTGAAACACCAATTCAAAATAACCTATGCACCCCAGTATTCACAGCAACACAATTTACAACATCCACATGCTGAAAGCAACCCAAGTGTGCCCATCAGTAAATGAGTGGATCAAAAATATCTGGTACATTTACAGAATGGAATTCTACACAACAGAAAGAAAAAAGGGGCTCCCACCCTCTGCAACGGCATGGATGAATCTGCAGAGCATTATGCTAAATGAAATAAGTCAGGCAATGGAAAATAAATACCATATGATCTCACCTATAAGCAAATGGAAGCTAAGCAACAACAAAAAAAAACAAGCAAGCAAAATATAACCAGACTTATTGAAATAAAGAACAAACTGGCAGTAACCAGAGGGGTGGGGAGAAAGGGGTAAAAAGTAAAGAAAGGGAAGAGTCATCAAGGAACATGTATAAAGGACCCACGAACAAAGCCAAAGGGTTGAAGTGGTGGTGGGAAATAGAGACGACTGTACTTGAACAACAATAAAAACAAAGATTAAAAAAACAAATAAACAAAAACAAACAAAAAACATTAAAAAAAACTTGCACAAAATCATACAAGAAAGTAGAAAAACCAAAGGGCAAATCATGTAAGTTTAATTCCAAAGATTTCACTCTTTTGCCTCTTACATCTTGCCTGTCAAATACCTAGAATAAACAGACTTCTAATTCATTTGAAAAAATTTAAAATTTCAAGAGTAAAAAAATAAGAAATAATACTTAAAAAAAGAAATCAAAAAGGATGTTATCTATGTGATTGACCCTTTGATAAAATATAATTAACTTCTGTCATCTCCACCTCCTGCTCCCAGTTTTCCATACAGAATCAGAAAAAAAACTATAAATATTTAGAGAAATATATTTTTGCAATAGCATGGGACCTGGCACATAATAGGTATGCAACAAATATTGTTTAAATGGAATAATGAAAAAGTAAGGTAGAAAAATAAAATAATAAATAAAATAAATAAATAAATAAATAAAATAAATAATAAATTGTTCTTTGAGATCTAAATTTAACTAAAATGGTTTCTTTAATTTTTTTGCCTTTTAAATAGAGATACAATGGTTATTAATATATTGTCATTAATATCTACATTTAAAAAACTCTCAAGATATGGTTCAAAATTATCCAATACACAGCCCCACCTATTAATAGCTACTACTTTGCCTCTATACAGAGAAACATTGAAATCATACATACAAATTGGAATAGCACTTGGTTGATGAATAATTGCATTTCATTTGGTTGATCACTAGTTATTATTCCCTGTCCAGGTACAAGCTATGACCAAATCCTTCCTGGCCAACAGCAGCCATCCATCACACACCTGTATGCAAGTAAGCATAAATGTTCCTTGAAAAATGGCCTGGAGACAAAACTTGAGCTATTTTCTTTCTGTGGAAATGTTTTACGAGCATTAAATTTATTGTAGTAAGTGTATCACAAATAGGTATGATGTGTTAATATATTCTTAATTTTGTTCAAATACCCATGGGGTCATTTTGATATAAATTTTTCCTCAAAAGGAGTTTTTAAATTCCAGTGAGAATTGGGATAGTAGCAGTACATTATATATTTTATTTTGGCTCTACTAAACACATGAAGTACTTGACCAAATTATGTCACGCCTGTGCTTCCCACTTTCTGGGCTCCTTTTGTTTCCAGCTGCCAGCACCTCACACTATGCCCTGGCTCCTTGCAGGGTCCCCCCCCAAGTCTGCCACCTGTCTCATTCTCCACAGCCAATCCTTCCTCGAGGACAGACTAATAGTCAAAAACCTGGGATCCGAATCAGCATATTTGGTCCAAATCTCAGCTCTGCCATTTAATACGTGCATCAGTAGGACAAGTTACCGAAACAGAGAGGCTTAGTTTCTTTATGTCAAATGGGAATAAAAATATCTCATAAGATAGTTGTGAGTCTTAAGTTTATATGTGTAAAGCACTTAAAATGATGTTTGGTACACAGTAAGAATCATACAGTTTTTAGTCATTATTCCAGATAAGTATTCAGATAAAGAATTCACAAGAATATATTTTACCTATTTACATGTATAAAAGATAATAATCAATGATTTATTTCTTAAGCTAATGGAACACATTTCTAGCAAAATTCATGAGTCAGAGGAAGCCAAGAGGCCTTCTTTTTAAGTACCTACGATTACAATATAAAGGTTATATAATCACCTACTACCTCCTTTGGTAAGCCCATACTATTGTTATTGACCTGTATTTAATGACACAATCAAAGTTTACTACAGCAAAGAATCTATTTTCCATACTGATGCATTACAAAATAAAAAGATAAAAATATTGAAGTAGCCAAAAAACCACTAATTCTCTAATAATACCAAGATGGTACTTTTTGATATTGAGAAAATGATTAAGAAGCAATCAAACTCTTATATTATAATTTAACTCTCAAAAAGTCAATGACAGAAAATTTCAAAAACTTCTCTTTATAAATATCAGAGTATATTTTTCCTTTTAGAAGTTGCTAGATAAAGTTAAAAATATTTTTTTTAATTAAGTTGTGGGCAGATATTTTGTCACTACCCCAAATTAATTCCTTTAGAATTATCTCCCAAATTTTGCCAAATTATCTCCCAAATAGTGCCAGTTTAAATTTGAATAAATTAATTGAAAGTGGTTCTTATAATTGCTTATCATTTTTGAAATGGAATCAAATGTTTGGATCCTTGGGGCATCATTAAACAAAATGAAAATCACCTAGTTGACTCAGTTGTGAGGTGCATATTAAAAAATTAAAATAAGATTATTTCTCTACCCACAAAAATAATTGTATCTAAGATTCTTTGACATCTTATCAATACAACCACTTGTTCCTGCAATAATTTCTTTTCTGAACTGGCCAGAATAGTGGATGAACCGAATCACACTTGTTTAACTAATAAGATTATTAATTGGATGTTTTAGCAAGTTATTTTACAAACAGAAAAGACTACTACTGCTTCTGTCACATAAAAGAGAGCCAGGTAATAACACTGGCAATGTGAATCAAAGCTAGAAAATATATATAATACAGCTAGAGTTCGTGGGAGGCCCATCAGTAACAATGTCCAAGAGGAACTGTGCATGTATTCCTCAAACCCAGGAGTGACCCATCTCTGAAGAGAAAACCCAAATGTGTATCAGAAATCCTGAATAAAAACTATTCTAAAGAAGGCACAATCCAGAAGCCACAGGAAAAGCATTTCACAAATTTGACTAATGAAAAATATACACTTCTAAAAACAATAGACACTTTAAAACATTGAAAGGCACATGGCAACCTAGAATAAAATATTTGCATCATATATATTAGACTAAGGTTTACCATCCTAAATGTGCACAGACAGCTAGAGAGGATTATCTCAAACGCAAAAAGAAAAAAAGACAAAGGAGATGAACCAGCAATTACGTTTTAGCAATACAAATGGCTGAAAAAGACTCGAAGGTCAAGCAAGTAATCCAAGAATGCAAATTAAAACAGCAATGATTAACTTCTTTTCCCTACCGGATTGGCAAAAAAAAAAAAAAAAAAAGGATCTAGTGTTGGTAAAGGTGAGGGTCAAATGGCATTCTCAGGGAAAGTGTAACTTGGTTTTATTTCTGGAGAGCAATTGGCAACACCTATCAAAATATAAAGATAAAGATGCTATTCCAGGAAAGTCCAACTCTAGGGATTGATTCCAATGATAATTATAACATCTACCTTAACTAAGCACTTATTATGTACTAGATTCTAGATTCCACACTAGGTACATTACATGGACCACCTCATTTACAACACAATATAGCCTGTTGAATGTAGGCCTCTAATTATCTCCAAAAGGAGAAACTGAGGTTTAGGGAAGTTAAGTTTTCCCAGCTAATATTTCCTGAGGTGAGGATTTAAACCAGACAGTCTGATTCCAGAGCCTGCAGAAATAACTCCATCTAACAAACATGTCTCACATATGTCCATGAGAAAATTATATACATGTACACATATGTATGTCAGCATTCTAACACATCATATGTCTATCATCAGCACTATTATACTATATAAACTTTTACATATTAAAAATTGTTTGAGTAAACTGATGGACTTGATAGAGTTTGTTTTTTAGATAGTTATCTTTTTAAATATTTTTATTCTCAGAGGCATGAGTATAATTATTGGTATCGTATGACAATGTTTCATTATAAAGGTACAAAAATATTTTGGATATCTGCCATGTAAATTTTGGCAAAATTGCTTTTTTTCACAACTTTTTAGGTATTATTATCTGGTGTGTTTTGTTTCCTATGTCATAGATGCAAAGCAGCAGGCAATTTGGTTTGAGCTACAGTATGAGTGCCGTTACAGTGATTTGTATATCTGGAGTTTACAGAACAGAGGGCTTGTCCAGCCTTCCTGTCACTGACTTTGACAAAACTTCTGCCTCAGCCCAGAACAGCTTTTAACCACCATCTTTTAAAAAATATTTCACTTTCTCCCATATCACTTACTTTCATCAAAGTATCTTTCTATAATGGACCCTTTCTTTGTTAGGTGGCATTTGCTTTATTATTATGTAATATTTCCCATCTTTCTGAAAATAATATTTCAGAATGAATGAAGAATAACATTTTTATCCTCCCAAATTCAGTACTTTCACATTACTATGGCCCTGTACACTGTGGCTCTGTGCAATAATTCCAATAGATTCCTGTTTCCTCCCAATCTTGACGTCTCTCCTCTTGGGTCTCTTGGCCTTCTTACTTCCCACCCTGTCCTACTCCCTGCCATATGCTAGGTGCATCTCCATCACTGTATGTGTCCATGCTTTTCTTTGTCATAAAATGCAGTTCTCCATTCCTTTATTTCTTATCTTGATTATTTTAGTACTGGAAAAAGCGTGGGGTTACAAGTCAGTAGACCTAGGGTTGACTTCCTGTTCCACTTGGAGATCAGTGAACTTGGGCTAATACTCAACTTACCTGACTCAGTTTTCTCATTCATAAAATTGATATTTATTTATAAGTGTTCATTATGATGATATATTTGATCATCAAATTTCTAATCAAGTGTAGAGTAGCCAATATGTACATGATCCATTATTACTCTATGATTCAAACAAAATTTCATCTCCTTTGTTAAGTCTTGCCTAACTTTTCACATCACCTTCTTTTACCCTTGTTAACTACTGAGTAGTGCTTTAACATTCATTTGCCACACAGACACATTTTGCATGGCTAAAAGTTTTACATTACCTCAACTTTATAGTGCCTTAATGGTCGTACTGTAACAATTAATTTATTAAGGTTTTTAAAATAGAAATATACAAACATTTTTTCCAAAAATCAAATAATATAGAAAGTCTTATAATGATTAAAAAATCTGTCATTTTTTTTTGAAAATATTGTACCCCCTATATCAATTACCCAAATTTAAGTTATCAAGAATTTGTTATTCTACTTATTCATTCCTTTCTCTTTCTTACCCTGTATCAACTAGACTATATTTAAAAGTGAAGTCCAAATAATGTTATTTTGTTATATTATATACCAGTCCCTAAAAAGAATTAAGCATGAATTTCTTTAAAAAATATGAAATTTTTATGTAATATGATGCCATTATCTTGCCTAACATAATTCATTGATTTCACCTTAAATTCAGTCCATATTTATATTTTCCTATTTACCTCAAAAGGCTGTTTGAATCAGAACCCAAACAATATCCACATAATACACAATACATTTAAGTATTTGTGTCTTCAGTCTCTTAATTTTGGCAAGTTCTAGAGGTAATAAAATTTTTAAATTTATTTTTCATTGAATTTATTGGGGTGGCATTGGTTAATAAAATTGTATACAATTCAGGTATACAATTCTATTATATCTTCATACAGATACAATACATCTTCTATACGATGTATTGTGTGTTCACTACCCCAAGTCAAGTCTCATTCCATCAACATTTATCCCCCTTTTACCTTCACCTTCCCCAATCTCTCCTTCCCTCTGGCAATCACCATACTGTTGTCTGTGTCAAGGAGCCTTTCCTTTTTTTCTTTGCTTAATCCCTTCTTCCCCAATGAGAGTCTTTAGTTTTAAATTTATGTTCTTTGC
>PVIA01012268.1:0-16266 GCA_004024845.1 Tonatia bakeri
GGTTGGAGGTGGATTCCAGGCAAAGGCTGGTGTAGATAAGCAGGATAAGGTCTGGAGTTCTTGCGTAGACTCGGCAGGTAAGTGAGTGTACTTCACAGATAGGAACTGGTGATTTAGTGAAGCACCTTTGTGTAAGGAGATAGATTTTTAAAAATCAACATTTTCAAATAGCTAAAAGAAATGAAAACCTTCAGTTTCCTTCTCCCTGTTCCCAGATAACAATCACATTTTGGGGGAGGGGGAATCAATTGATCTCATTACAGGCTGCCGCATATCTTCCATTCTTTCTTCACATATCAGCTTAAATACCATCTCCTCTGGAAAAGCTCAGGTCTCCCTTAAACTCAGCAAAATTGTGTTCCTTCGTATTTCCATAACATTTTGTCTTTCTCCACCATAGCATTTGTTACAACGTATTATAATTGCCTTCATTGACAATATCTCCATTACATTTTACTTCCTAACGTGAGTAATAATATGTGTCTTATTCAATGCTTTATTCCCAGAACCTAGTATAGTGACTGGCATATGCAGTAGGTACTTAATAAATAAATATTTATTGAAATAATGAATAAATAGAAGGACAAGTATAACTGGAATACAGGCTCTGGGTATACAGAAATTTTAATTTGAGAGTCCCAAATCTCTCAGCAACTACTTTAAACAGCACTATCTTTAATATCATTTGAGTTACTACTTAATATAAAATTTCTAGTGATACAAATACACATAATATTTCCAATGTGGATATATACTATGGCTTGATGTTATACAGGATGCTATTTTCTTATCTGTTTACTCTATCTTCTTTAGTGGTATTAGTGCCGTTTACCTTATTGGCCCTCAATGGCATCTTTGGCCTAAGGAAAAATAAATGGAATCTCCAAGAAGCAATAAGATAAGTCACATAAGAAAAGTAGCAGTCAATAAACTGGTATGATCTATATATAATAGCCCAGTGAAAACATGGTTTAGATGGTATTATTAAGCATGAAATTATTTTTCTACACTTTGATAAAAATTAATTTATTTTTCTTGATTCCTAAACTGCCTTAGGTCAACAAAAGAAAACAGAATCTCAAGATGTGGGGTAACTTATCATCTTTTAATTCTGCAAAAGCTTACTGTGTGTCCACTTACAATGAGCAAGGATGACGTGAGGATGAACTCAGAAAAAGATAGAGCTCCAAAAATACCATCCATGCTCCCTGCCACCTCCTCACTTTTCTGTAAGGCAAAATCCTATTCATTTCCTTTGAGAAGACTTCTCTCTCATTCTTTCACGACAGTCAGAATTCATTATTCCCTCTTCTGCGAACCCCTTTATTTCCTTCCCATATCTTTGTGATTATTCTTGTGTCTTCTGAAAGAAAACGGGTTCCTTATGGGCCTACCTTCGGTGTTTTTCAAACTACCTAGCACATTCACTCAAGTAAGCCAATGCTCCATAGACGTTTATCAGACGCCTTAGTGTCTCTCATTGAATTGCTCCTGTTGTAAGGTGTGTGATGCAGAGGACTAAGGTATTCAGAACATGTGAAGCTAGACAAATTCTTAAAAATCCAGAAAAGTCTTGGCAAGTACTAAGAAGATTTAGATGAAGATACAAATTATTTCAAGAATATCGTGACTTCCCCAGCTGGTGTGATTCAGTAGGTAGGGCGTTCGTTATCCCATAAACCCAAAGGTCACTGATTCAATTCCTGGGCACCGCACAGGCCTGTGTTGCAGGTTTGGCCTCAGGCCAGGGCATGTGTGGAAGGCCAACTGAAGTTTCTTTTCTTACGTGGTTGTTTCCTCCCTCTCTTTCTCCCTCCTTTCCCCTCTCTCTAAAATAAAAAATTTAAATTTAAATTAAAAAACAAGAATATCATGACTTAATTTATGTACCGATGACAGGCCTGTTCAAATCTTCACATGGACATTTAGAAGATTGTAATCTTGGGCAGATGACTCAACCTCTCTAAACCTTAGTTTATTCATTTGTAAAATGGGGATAATACAAATAGCTACTTGTGTTAGGAAAAATTGTTAGATCCTCCTCAGGAGCCACCCCCATCCTCTGGTGTATATTTTCTATATAATTGCCCCTCCTTGACTGTGGGATTTTAACTTTGGTGGTTAGTTTATACTGTGGGACAAGCATGGAGGGATATTTTCAGATTTAATTAAGGTTCTAAATCACTTGATTTGAGTTGATCATAAGGGAGATTATTCTGGGTGAGCATGACCTAATCAGGTGAACCTTTTAAAGGAAGTCAGGGCCTCTGTAAAGAGACATTCAAAGTGAGAGACTTTCCTGCTGGGCTTGCAGAAGTAAGCTGCCGTGTTGGGGAAAGCCTAGGGACAGGATCACATGGCAAGAACTACAGGGGCCTTTAGGAACAAATGGCAGGCAAGCCCCATCTGACAGCCAGCAAAAAAGGAGACTTCACTTCTACCACCTCAAAGAGCAGAAGTCTGCCAACAATCAGGTGATCTTGAAAGAGGACTCAAAACCTCAGTGGGACCTGAGCCCTGGCCAACACCTTGACTGCAGTCTTGTGGGGCCCTGAGCCGAGGACCCAGCTTACCTGTGCCTGGAGCCCTGACCCACAGCAATTGTGAGATAATAAGTGTATGTCGTTTTCCACAGCCACATATGTCATACTGTATTACATAACAATAGAAAATGAATATACTACCTTATTAGGAAGATTTTTAGGTTATAAGCAACTGATTCTGGCTAAAGTTAGATTTCTTTTTAAAGAAGGCAAAACTTACTGGAACAAAATTTGGTACATCAATGAACTGAAGGAAAAGATAAATACTCAGGCCTTGGGGATAACAGGCTCCAGGGCTACTCTGAGGAAATCATCCAAGAATTTGGGGGAGTGCACTCGGAAATAAGCTACCTACAGCCACCATACCCTTGTCACTTGGCCCATGAATCAGATACTCCTGATGAGTCTAATTGCCTCCCTTCCATCATATATCTACTTCTTGATGTCTGAAAGCTTTAGAATCAAGAGGCCTCCCAGACTATATGGAATGAGGCCGGGAGTTCCTTAAAGGGAAAGTGTGGTGCTATTAAAGAAAGAAGAGAAAAGGAATTTGGGAGCAGTCACAAACAAGAGAGCCACCTTGCTACCTCATGGGATTGTCAGGAAGATATGAAAATAAGAATAACAGGCTCAGCACAACTCTTAGCACATGGTAATCACAACGTGAACTTGAACCATCATTGTTAAGCACCATGGGGCCCAAACCTCATCTAGACAGTAAAATAAAGACATCTCCTAAGGATGAAAAGTCCTATCTTATGAGGGAAAATTTTTCCTTGCATTCAGGAAAATAGTCTAAGTGACTGCTGCTACCTAATTATTTAAATTAAAGGTTTATCAGAGAATAGAAAGTTACAGATTCCAAATTGCTATTTGTGCTGATTATTGCCATGCACCAAACCAAACCAGCTATGAGACAGACTCTTCCAAACTTCAGTGGGTCAGGAAGGGAAGCTGACTGCTGGTGGCCAAACCTCTTCTTACAAAGCTCTCAGTGGCTGGCCCATGGTTGTGGCTGTAAGTATGCAGATAGTGACTAAGCCCACTTATCCATGTTTAAATCACAGCTTTAAATTAGAATTTTAAAAAATTAATCCAGATGTGCAACGATAGCCACCCTTACTAAAGATCATAAATAGAATCCAAAACAGCTAGAGTCCCAGGTGTCATGTGACGTAATTGTGTTTCTGAGGCGCAGCTCTCCTTTTGTGGGTGGTTGCTTCTGTTGAATGCTGTTGGTCGGTACACTCCTTCTGAGGAAGGCCTGTCTACGAGGTGGTGTCATTTCCAGCCCAGAATCACACTGATGTCGGAATTTAGCTTCCATTATATTCTGTTCTACTCCACAAATATTTATTGAGCTCCCATTATGTGCAATGAACTGTATTAAGCACTATGATAGATTTTTTTAAAAAGTGAATAGATGAGATAGAGCTCCCGACCTTAGGGTATTTTATTATCTCCAAAGAGAGACAAACGTTTACAAGGACCAGACACCACATAGAGCAAGATATAACGAGTGTTAAAATAGATACAGAGAGAGAAGAAGGCTTTAAATTTCCAGTGTAATCACCTGGAGTTGTTCACGGTGGAGGAAGAATTTAAGCTTCTCTTCTCAACGGGACAGGCAGCACTTTATGCATCTCCTTCTGTGTCCCCTGCCTGGCGTCCAGCATCTCCTCATGACTTCATGTACGAAACTAGAAGTGAGTTAGAAAAACTTTAAATTGTGATAAAATGTACATAAAATCGATTACTTTAATCATTTGTAAGAGTACAGCTCAGTGACATTAACTGCATTCCCATCGTTGCAAAACTATTACCACTGTCCCTCTCCAGACCTTTTTGCATCTTGCAAAACTGAAACTCTTCGCCAATTAAACAAGGACTTCCCATTTCTCTTTCCCCAGGCCTAGCAACCACTATTTTTCTGTCTCTGTGAATTTGACTCCTCTACATATGTTATATAAGTGGAATCTTGCTCTGTTTGTCCTTTTGTGATTGGTTTATTTCACCTAGCATAATGTCTTCAGGATCTATCCCCATTACAGTATGTATCAGGATCTCCTTCCTGTTCTGTGGATAAACATATATATTTAAACTTACGTATAAATGTATATACATACATGTGTGTATATACATACATTATAATAAAGCTAAATTTTGAAATTGTACATGGAAAAATGAAAATCTGCATATTTTCTCTTTAAGATACATTGCTATGTGCTTTTGTGTGATTTTCCCATATAGTCATTAAAGCCACTGCTTTACTATGGCACTGCCACTTTAAAAACAAATTACTTGATATTGTTTTTGACTAACTTCACCATATTTTGTGTAGCTAATTACACAATACATTTGTGTAATATGTATATAGTTTACCCATTCATCTGTTGATTTTTCCATCTTTTGGCTATTGTAACCATGCAGCTATAAACATGGGCTAACAAATATCTGTGGTAGTGAGATAGAAATTTTGATGGGTCCAGTGGGGGCAGAAAGAGGGCATCTCAAGCTTAGGAAATAACATAAACAAAAGTGAAGATGGATGACAATGGCCTGGGCTTGCTTGTCACGGCTTACAGTGGAGTTGTGGGGCACAGGGCTGAAGATGGAAAGGTCAGCCTGTGCCAGTGCTTGAAGGGCACTAAGTTGCATACCAAGGTAAGTAAACTTTTTCTCAAGTTATGAGAAACCATTTAGGGGAGTAATATTAGCAACTCTATACCTGAGGAAGATTATACTAGCAAGGGTATAGTTATAAATATAAGGTAATTATCCTGGCAGGAGACAGAGTAGGGCAGTGGTAGAGGAAGAAGTAAAGGGGAGGAGAGAATAGAGGAGAAATATTATACAGGAACAATCAATAGGGCCTGTCGACCAGCTGGATGTGGGTGGCAGGAAGAGGAAGTTGTAGTTAAATTGGTGACTGTGAGCAGGGGCGACATTATCAAGTGAGATGAAGAATGGAGAAGGGAGAAAAAGCAGGCAAAAACAATAGTTACTATTAATTAAGCTTTTATGTGTTAGATATCTTAAAGGCATTTTCTCATTTAATCTTAATAATGGCCCAGAGAAGCAGGGTTTACTGTACATAGGAGGAAATTCAGTTGAGTTAGATTAAGTTACTAATATCTATTTAAGTGGTAGAAATGGAATTCTTACCCAGATCTAACCCCAAAGTTCAAGCTTTAAAAAAAAAAATTTTTAAATCACAACACTATTCCATTATCTTTAAACACATTAGAATATCCATGTGAATTCCTCTCTCACCAAATTGGAAATGTAAGTCTGAAGCTCTATAGAATGCTCATGAACAAAAATTGTTCAGGATTCTTCACACAAAGATAAGTTCAAATGGTGGGGAGGGAGTCCGTGAGTTCACTCAGGAGATAATCTGAAGACAGAAGAAAAGGCCCGCACTTATTTCCAGAAGCACTTAAATTCATCAGGTGGGAGGAGGAGGAGAAGGACTTGGTCTGGGGGACACGAGAATAACCACAACTGTGAACTGACCAAGAAGATGCATGAGAAGACACTTTCAAGAAAGGGATTAGTTAACACTGCCAGATACTTCTAGAATCTTAAATCGGAAGTGGGCTGTGGCCGCTGCATTTGACATTTAGGATATCACTTGAGACTGCGCAGGCAGGAAAGCACACTCAGCATTGTCCACGGACTGAGGAATAAATAGGATGCAGGGAAATTTAAACGGCAAATATAAACTTCGTGTTCAGGAAGTTGAGCACCAATGGAAAGGAGAAATTATGGCATAGTATTTGAAAAGGTGTAGCATTAACCAAAACTGTTTTAGGGCTGGGGAGATATGGACGTGTTTTGGCTATTGATGAGCCAGTGGAGAATAATGGACTATAAATTTTGGGAGAATGATGAAAATTCATGGAGGAATAGAGAGAGAATGTGCCCGAGAGCACATTTAGAGGGACAGCTTGGAAGACAGGTAGAGATAGTTTCCCCTGGAGGTAGGAGAGGAAGAGACAGAGATTTGTGAGAGGAAGGGGAAAGCTGAAGGAGCCTGCACCGGGACACAGGAAACCAACAGAGAATTTGGCTTTGGTTGGGCTGTGGAAAGAGGAGGAGTCAACTAGAGTCAAATGAATAGTTTATTGGGGGCTCCTCTTAGGATTGTTTTCATCTGTAGTGAAGTCAGTCAGATGGATTAGTGACCAAAAACTCAGTATCTTCTCAGTCCAAAACATTTTCAAACTTTCCTGAAACTCAATGGATACTTTATTGGATTTGGCTACTTACCAAATCCCTTTTGCCCTTTTATAGACCTTTAAGCTAGATTGCTCTTCACTAATTTCATCAATAGTACACTGATTTTTACCTATTTCATTCTTCACTGTCTACTAATTTTAAGAGCTTGCATACAGAAACTGTCAACATAGTAACACAGGGAAAGAACTACTTCCTTGAAGCCTTTCATAAAAAAAGATTGGGAAATTGCTGAGAAATAACAAAACATTCCAACACCAAATTTAAAAATTTTATTCTTTAAAGGCTTCAAACTCATTGAGAAACCTCAATTTAAAAACCTTCTATTGATTCTAGTTTCTGAAATAGAACCAAGTGAAAGGCATAGCTAGTATGATTTAAAGTAACAGATTGTCTTCTCAAACACTGACATTCCATTCGACATTCTACATGAACAAAGTGATGTTCCAGATTTTTTTTATGTACAGTTACACTCACTGTATCTATGGGATGAATTCTATTCCAGATATAGGTATTGATGATTAGGATCACGCCTCAGTTACCTCCCTTATGGCAGATAATATAGGAATTGGTATAACAAATATTTAGTTAAAAAACTGAGAAGGGCTTAGAAGATGTAAAAGTGTAATATAAATGCTAAATAAAGATAATATATTCTGAACAGCAGGCTCCTTTGAAATAGGGTCTATGAATTCATTAGCACTCTCTGTTTACATGCTTGTAGGAACTTTTAGGAGGATGTTGTCCATGAGTATGCCTGTGGCACGACACCCATGACCTAGTAACCAGCTGGGAAAGGGGCAAGTAGAAGAGCAGATGTAGTAATTCACACAGTACTATTTCCATAAGTCATTCAATAAATATTTATTGCATATTTAACTGTGTACACATACAATTCTGGGTGCTAGGAATATTGTAGGGAACAAAACAGGCAAAGACCCTCACTCACAAGCTAAAATTTATTGATTACTAACCATGTGCTGAGATTTAGTCTTGCGTTAATCCATTGAGCCCTCAAACAACCCCATGAGCAAGGTACTGTTAATGTCCCCTCTTTGCATATATAGAAACTGATGTAAGAGAGGTTCAGCAATTTTCCCAGTATCACATATTAGCAACCAGAGGAGTTGGGATTCGATCTCTACTATCTGGCCTGTGTGCTCCCCTAATAAGAATAAAGTGGTTGGGTACTGGACTGACTAAATTGACTTTGACTTAATCCCGTTTAATTTTGTAAGGCTACAAAGAACAAGTCATACATGCTGCTGTTGCTTGGGGTCTTTTATCTACTTAATTCAAAAAATAACTCGATTTTCCATACAGGATGGAGAGTTATTATGGGGATACTAGGGAAGGCAGAAGTTCTAGTTATGCAGGCAGTCTTCATGGTAACCATAGAATGACCTGTCCTTTCCAAGACTAGGCATTTGGGAACAGGAAGTCATGAAGAGCCCAGGGCAGCTCTGGCAATGTTATCTTTGTGCGGCTAGCTAACCCCTGTTCCATCTACCTTATGATTTCTACTTATGCAGTTTCCAATGGTGAATGGCTAATGAACCTGTACTCTACCTTTTTCTCTCTGTGAATCATTTAGTTTTTGTAATGACTATCAACTAACTTTATTTCCAGTATTTCCAGTTCATAAGGCCAAGCATGAGAATATAACTGGTCCATTTCATCATTTTCATTCATATGGAGAAGTGCTTCCTGCTGACTGACTCACAGGCCACCCCTTGCTGTTCGGTTCAGTCCTTGGATTAAATGCCCACTCCTGGACCAGTCATCTGTGGTCAGGAGGCCAGATTAAATGGAAAGAACATTCTAGATCCAGGCTCTAAGGGTATCTGGGGCTGTTATCACAGACATGTTCTAAGTCTGGCTTCTCCCCTCTATTATTAATTATTTAGTATGAGGCCTCTGGATTTAGGCTTTAAATGAGTGCGTTAAGGAGAATTAAAAATTGTCTTCTTTTCCTTCCAATTTAGGAGTTGATTTACAGTCTCATATTATTCCACACTTTTGAATATGTCTGTCATAATTCTATATTTATTTTTGCATCTAAAAATGATAAATATTCACATCAAATGATAACCTCATTTTTAAAAAATTTAAAATGTATTTTGTGATTATGCTATTACAGTTGTCCCATTTATTCTTCCCTTTATTCCCTCTACCCTGTACCCGACCCCACCATCATTCCCCCACCTCAGTTCATGTCCATGGGTCATACATATAAGTTCTTTGGCTTCTCCATTTCCTATACTATTCTTAACACCTCTCTCTCCCTCTGCCCCACTCTATTTTGTACCTACCACTTAGGTTTCTTATTCCTCGTATCTTTTCCCCCATTCTCCCCCCCCCCACTGAGAACCCTCCACGTTCTGTGAATCTGTTTCTGTTCTAGTTGTTTGTTAAGTTCATTTTTGTTCTTGTTTTTTTAGGTTTGGTTGTTGATAGTTGTGCGTTTGTTGTCATTTCACTGTTCATATTTTTAATCTTCTTTTTCTTAGGTAAGTTCCTTTAATATTTCATATAATATGGGTTTGGTGATGATGAATTCCTTTAACTTGACCTTTTCTGGGAAGCACTTTATCCGCCCTTCCATTCTAAATGATAGCTTTGTTGGATAGAGTAGTCTTGGATGTAGGTCCTTACCTTTCATGACCTTGAATACTTCTTTCCAGCCCCTTCCTACCTGTAAGGTTTCTTTTGAGAAATCAGCTGATAGTCTCATGGGAACTCCTTTGTAGGTAACTGTCTCCCTTTCTCTTGCTGCTTTTAAGATTTTCTCCTTATCTTTAAGCTTGGGTAATATAATGATGATGTGCCTTGGTGTGTGCTTCCTTGGTTCCAACTTTTTTGGGTCTCTCCAAACTTCCTGGACTTCCTGGAAGTCTATTTCTTTTGTCAGATTAGGGAAGTTCTCCTTCATTATGTTTTCAAATAAGTTTTCAATTTCTTGCTCTCCCTCTTCTTCTTCTGGCACCCTTATCATTCGGATGTTGGAACATTTAAAGTTGTCTCAAACATTACTTTGGGACACTTTTCCTCATTATTTTGAATTCTTGTTTCTTCACTCAGTTCTGGTTGAATGTTTCTTTCTTCCTTCTGGTCCAAACCGTTGATCTGCATCCTGGTTTCCTTCCCTTCACTGTTGGTTCCCTGTACATTTTTCTTTACTTCACTTTTCATAGTCTTCACTTTTTCCTCTATTTTATGACCATACTCAACCATTTCTGTGAGTATCCTGATTACCAGTGTTTTAAACTCTGCTTCTGATAGGGTGGCTATCTCTTCTTCACTTAGTTGTATTTTGTCTGGAGCTTTGATTTGTTCTTTCATTTGAGCCATATTTTTTTTTCATCTCAGCACACCTGTTAGGTAGTACGGGGCAGAGCCTTAGGTGTTCATCAGGGCAGGGCAACCCACATCACTGGGTTGTGATGCTGTATATGGTGGAGGGGTCCTAGAGGGAACAATGCCACTTGTTCAGCTCTCTGCTGGCTTTCAGTCACTTCCCCTGCTTCCCACAAGCAAATTGGGCCTTTCTGGTACTGATTGCTGGGTGGGTGGGTTTGTGTACATTCTAGGACCCTGTGGGTCTCTCTAACAAAATCTCCTGTGAGTCTGGGAGTTTTTCCTGCTGCCTCAACCCCCACAGGTTTTTTCAGTCAGAGGCTTTGAGGCTTTATTTCCCTGTGCTAGAACCCTGGGTTGTGTGGTCTATCTTGATCTTTAGTTGTTCCTCCTGGTTTTTCTGCATGCAGATGTGGGATTGCCCAGTCCACCAGCTGCCATGACCTCGCCAGGTCCTCCAGCTGCAGTCTTGCCCTATGTCCTTTCCAACCCAGCTGCCTATCTCCGCCCCTTCTATTGGTCGGGATGAATGTTTTTTCTCTAACTCCTTGGTTGTTGAACTTGCATACAGTTTGATTTCGTGGCAGTTCTGGTTATTTTTTGTTTTTACATTTGTTTTTGTCCTTTTTTTGGTTGCACAAAGAGGCACAGTGTGTCTACCTACACCTCCATCTTGGCTGGCCATAAGCTCTTTATATATTAATTTCCTTAAGGTGTAGAAAATGTGATACACATTATAATCCTTTCCTTATCGGATAAATAGTATGCCCTTTTCCTTTCACCCTCAGCATTTCAATTACATTCACTATCACAAGCTCCATTGTAAGATTATATGCACTTGTGTCACAGAAATATAACCAGGATTCAAATTAGACTATCTATACGAACATTTTGGTATCATCCAGAACAGTAACAAGAAAATCAAACTTAGCTCTTATAAATATCAATAATGTGAATCTAACCAAACCAATGTTAATGTCATTTTTGTATTTGGAAAAACATGAAACACAATTATCTAGGCTAAAAAAAATAAAAAACTTGACTCAACGGGGTGATTTCAAGTAGTGTTCATTTAGAAAAGTGCTATAGAAAGATTTAATTTTTTACCTTAAGACTTGTGACCACTAGCACACATTACAACATGGGGGACTGGGTTAGGAAACGACTTCAATCTATGGAACAGATCAAAACTAACTAGCCATTAGGGACAGGAACCCATGATCTTCATCTCATCAGTACCAGTTTAAGCCAGCTGAATGAGCCATGAACTCATAACATTTTGATATCTAGCAAATGGATGCATTTTTTACTCTTTACTTGAAATTTCATTCTTGATTCCATATTATTATTATTTGTACTAAACTGTGACAGAGCTCCTGTTATGTGGGAAAGGATGGGAAGAGACATGGCTTTTAAAGGGACCTCAGAAATCAATTACTCTATTTTCTTAGTCTAACTCACGAGAGGATTGAAGCCCTCAAATGTGAGGTGACCTTCTTGGTGTTCCCAGTGGGTGGTGGCAGAACAGGATTAGAAAGTGGAGTCCAAATTTCTTGGACTCCACTCCTGGGCACTTTCAGTTTGTGAGGGGCTGGCTCATGGAAGAGTTCATCCTTGAATTGTTCTAGGAGAAGAGGAGTGTGTCTTAGTGTTAGGAAGAGGGAGGCTTTGGTTTCTTAATGGGACTTCACAGAGTGGGTGGAGCATAGTGAGAATGATCTTCATCTTTGCATGATCTTCATCTGGGTTGTGATGAGACACCTCAGAAATCTCTGAATACTGAGTGCAGTGATTTGCTTAAAACATCTCCATATATGTCGATTTTAGCTTCAGAATACTTAGGAATGATGTAGCCTGAAGTCATTTTGAGGGGTATAGTTTGGTTGTAAATAAAGAAAAGTAAGGGAGTGAGCTAATACCTTCCTTTGTCAGGTTGGTAAGTCGGTGTGATAAGATAGAGCAGGGGGGGTTGGGAAAAGGGGAGAGTGATGAGGTGAAGTGAAACCAGGAAAAAGGGATATATCCTGAATTGTTAACCAGGGACTGAGTGGTAGAAGGGTGAAGGAACAGCAGAAAAGTTTATACTAGTATGTTATCATTTAGGGAACAGATGGAGAAAGGCCCTGTATATTATACCAGTTGGTATGAAGAATACTACAGTGTTACCTGAATTCTAATGCTTCATTATGCCTCTGTCTCAGGTGGTGGCACCAAAGAATTCTCTGTAGAAAAAATTGGTGGCAGCCTTTAAAGTCATTATTCTTACACATGAATACCTTCAAAATATTTACTATTCTAAACCACATCTTGGAAACAACTGAGATGACATCTTTGAGGTTTTACTGATGATCTCTTGAGGAGAAAGACAGTGTGTTTCAGAGAGCCTCAATTCATCATTTTTGTAAGTGAACTTAAGCAAGTGCACAGATCCCACACAAGCTTTGTTTTCCAAATCCTTGGACTTTTACTCAGAGTTATATTACTACTACTACTACTACTACTACTACTACTACTACTACTACTACTACTATTGGATCACCTTCTTAGGAAAAAAGTTGGAACCACACACCTTGGACACTTGTCCTTCAAATCAGCTTGGCTATGATGTTTTCTAGAAAGCCCTTCTTATTGCCATAGTTGCTCCTCAATTGTACTTGCTCTGCATTACCCCTGCTGCACATTTCTAACACTGTACTGCAATGGCCAGTTTACTAGGCAGTCTCTCTTCCTAGACTAAATTCCTTTTGGCCCACTTTTAATCTTCTGTTATTCCCCAGTATCTTGCAGAGTACTTACCATAAGGTAGGCCACTAATATAAGTTTATAGACTGTTGAACCAACATCTCTGAAAATATATGTGAAATAGAAATATCACCCAAAAATTATCCACAGAGAATGAATCTAAAATGGATTTTTTGAAAGAGGAATTTAAAATGAATTTTAGTTTATTTCGGGGTGAGGTCTTAGTTTTGCACATAGCTCATGGGCTTTCTTTCCTTCTCCTGTAGTCTGCCTTTGGCCATTCCAGTTCATTATTCAAGGGCCAGGAAGAAAAGAGAAGCTGAATTTTAGATTAGTTAATTATGCTGTTTGAGAGCAGCTCTGAGAAAGTGGGCTTCGGTGGGTGAAGTCCGTACTTAACTGGCTGTATGCGGTTCTCTGTAGCTCTCACTCACCCAGCCTTCCCCACTTCACACCCCTGAACCAATGGTTTTCCAACATGTGAAGCATGTTTTATAAGTTTATTTCAGCCTCACAGGGTTTGTTCCTTTGTTCTAGAGTACATGTCGAGCCATATGTCTTGATTTTTGATTTGGAGAATTCAGTCAGTATACCAGCAGAAGAAATAGTCGGGTGGTCTGCTTCTCTAGGGTAATTTCATGGTCCTAAGGAAAGAATTTAACAGTTTATTTTCTGAAACTGGTTCAAGGAACATTCCTTAACTAAAAAAATTCAATCAAGATTCATATTACTTACATTTTGGAGAAGGATTTTTAATACAGAATTTCCATCTGTGATATATTTAAATCCTAGGCCTCAGGCAGCAATTTCAGAAAAGGGGCTCCTTTACCCTTTATTAGATGCAAAATAAATAGTCCACTTTGACAGGGTGGGGCCTTTGTCTTACTTTCCCACTCCTGAAGAATGTAAGCGTTGGTTCTGCCATTCCTGAACACCCGCTGCTGCAATTCTTGCACAGCAAACTCTGTTACTGATACCAAAATGCTTATTGCAACTTCAAGTAACTGAATTATTTTGTAACTACGTGTTTTTATTTAAAAAAACAGGAGAATGGTCAGCTGCCCAAAAAGAGGCCTGCAGTGAGCAAGTGAAAAGCTATCAATATCGAAATACAACACTCTTTCTTGATCTAGTTTTGACGCCTTAACAAAGACAGGTTTTGCTATTTGGGACCGCTCAGCCATCTTGGCTGAATACATTAAGAGGTAGTCCTCTACCTGCTTATTGCCAAGGTACTTTAATACTGATTTCTAAGTTGATGTACAAATCCCAACGTATTTTCTAACAGAGGCCTAACATGCTTAAACTGCCTATCAATAGAGATCAACACTTAAGAAGCGGAAAGAACACGCATTTTACACGCACACTTTATTGTGCATTCTTCCAGTCCTAAAGAAGGGGGAGGTTCCGTGTAAAAGCTTAAAACTTTATTTCATATTTTTCATGACCTGTAGCATGCATTTAGCCTTTGGGGAGTGTTTGTATGGGACTAAGGCCCACTCTTGAATGGCTGAGTGCATACATTTAACAGTACGCGGTGGATTGGCTGCTCTGAGGATTGCCTTTAAAAAAAAGTAAAGTGAAAAATAGACAAAGAAATCTATAACCTTAGCTGTCTTTCATATTTGTTTTTGACTGTTCTTGAACCAGCTCCGAGCCGGTGACAAGAATTTTGAAAAGATGCACCTGAAACAGTATCTCCGGGCAGGCTGCATTTGCCAACCAGCTTTATTCCTGCTTTCCAGCGGCGAAGGCGCAGCAGCAGCACAGGGAGCCAGCGCGAGCCTCCCCGGCAGGCAGCCGCGGCGGCGGCGGCACCGGCACCAGCGCAGTTTCCCCTCTCCCCAGCCCTGACTCTACGCGCACATGCGCACTGCGCCCGCAGCCCTGGACCATTTGTCAGGACTACTCGTGAGACGGAGAAAAAAAAAGAGAAATTTTGGGGGTAAGAAGCGGTTGATCGGATCTAATCTCTAATTAATCTGAAGATGTGTCCTTGCAAAAGACATTCATTTATTTTTCTGGGTGAGGATGAAAGTTAAGAGACCTACAGAGAGAAGGAAGCGCACCCTCGTCTTGTGAAACAGATCAGGGGAGGGGAAAGGACAGAAGGGGTTTCTCCCCCACTTCTCTGCGCCTCTGGGAAAGAGGAGAAAACTTAATCCTGGGGAAAAAAAGTGGGCAAGTGACTCGGAAACGGCTGGAAGGGGAGTCTCTGGGCATCTCACTCTGAAGTAGTGAGTGCGAGTGTGAAAGAGGAACAAAAGAGAGAGAAAAGAGAAAGGAAAAAATGGGGGGAGGAGAGACTTGTATTTTTTCTTTGCGCGCACACGGGGAAGGGTGTGTGGGGCCGTGCGGAAGGGAGCCGGGGCGAGGCGGCCGCGTCGGGCTCGCCGGAGCGCAGGCGGCGGGATGCGTGTGGGCCCCCTCCTCCTCGCCCCCCGAGCTTGTCACTTTGGTCGCTTTCATGACACCGGGCGCGGGGTGGGGGAGCGCGGTGGCGCCGGGCTCCGCCGGGGTGCGTGCCCGAGTGGGCGCCGCGGAGCCGCAGCTCTGGCGGCGAGCGCGGCCGCCGAGGCGGGGGGCGCCGGCGGGGGTGGCCGGGGCCGCGGATCAGTGCGGCGGGAGGCGCGAGCCCCGCGCGCCGCCCCTGCGGCCCCCTCCGCCCGTGTGGCCTTTGTGCCGGGCGCGCACCGGAGAGCGAGCGAGCGAGCGAGCGCGAGAAGTACAAGTACGGGAGACCGAGGCAGTGGGAAAAGAGGCCGGGCCACTTTCTCCCCGCTCGGGCTGCGGAGAATGAACTGGTTGAATGTGCAGGCGCGTCTCCCCGGCGTGTGCTGTGTGTGTGCGCGGCGGAAGGGCCTCCCCGACTCCCACCGCGCACACGCACACTCACACGCACGCACACACTCACGGACCCGCGGCAGGGCTCGGCGGCCGAGAGTTTGCATTTTCTTCCTCGCCACCTCCCCCTTCCCGACCGACTGTGTGAGAATTTCATATAGATCAGCTCCAATTTCCGCCATTTTGGGAAAGTTGCACAAAAATAAACCCTCCGGTTTATTTCTGCCCGAGGCAGGAAAGTGCTTCGGGAAGCTAGGCGGAGCGGGCCCGCTGCGGCCGTCCGCGCGGGGGAGGGCGCGGGCCGAGGGCCCGGCCGGGAGCCCGCGCCGTCGCGGCGTTCGCCCCGCGCTGCTGCAGCGCCGGCCCGGGTGCGGGCGCGGGCGTGTGTCGGGAGGCGGCGGCGGCGGCGGCAGCGGTAGCGGCGGGCGGTGGCGGCGGGCTGTGTGGGGGCAGGCGCAGGGCTGCTTTTCCTGCAACTTGTTTACGTCGTCCTTATATTGGGGAGGCAAAAAGGGGTCCTAGGCGGGCCGCCGCCCGCCTT